>JAOXYD010100064.1:0-11757 GCA_028565735.1 Pinacopodium congolense | reverse complement strand
AGCCCGCTAACAGGGCTGGGTTTGGAGTTAGTCAGTAATCTAATAGACTAATTCGACCTGGTCTAAGTTTAAAAAATAAAATCAATGAAAATCTAGATATTTTCATTAACATCTATTAAACAGTGTTTAAAGGTGTGAGTTTTGTCAATTTCTGGGTGTTCTTCTCATTTTGCTAGCTCTTTGCTTATTCTTTAGAGAGTATATTTGATGGTTAAAGGAATTGTTCAAGGGAGAATATAATTGGAGAGTGTAGATTAAGGCCATGTGCTTGGAACATCATCAGTAAGCTTATATTCTCTTATAATCTATTTTTATATTTGTCTTATATTTATAGTCTTAGATGACTCTTTTAGTTGGGAATTGGCTATGATTTAATGAGTAGAAAGTCAAGAAGTGTTGGTGGAACTGTTGGCGAGGTGAGTCATCAACCTTTCTTTAATTTTTAGATTTTTTTGTTTGATAAAATGACGCTCTTAGTTTCTTTATAAGTAGAAATTTGAAGAGTAAGGAGATCTTGGTTTAGTTGTCATAAGTTAATGGTGAAATTGGTGGTTTAAATTATATAGGTGAATCTGGGTTATGTATGTGATTTAATGTGGTTTGGGATGAGTTAGAGAGAAATGAGGAAGAAAGGAGAGAAAGAAAAGAGAGGAATAAACAAAGGATGGGAGAGAAAAGGGATAATAAATAAGGAGAAAGTAGGGAGAGAGAAAGAAGAGAGAAAATGAGAGACAGGTGAGATAAAGTAAGAGGGGTAAGTGGTAGGAGAATGGAGAGAAAAGAAGAGAGAAAGAATAAGAGGAGAGATAGAAAAGGATAAAGGAAAAAAGTAAATGAAGAATAATAATTAAATAAGGGTAGTTTAGTACTTTTAGGGGAAACTTGAGAGCAAAATAAGGATTAATAATTAATTAACGACATCTTAGTAATTTTGGTGATAAGATTAAATAAGGGTATAATGTTGATTTTGCAACTGAGTAAAATTATAGTTTAATTATTTAGAGCATTCTCTTAATTTAGGCATAATTAGAACTTTGTAAACATTTAGGTCCTAACAACGGATTAATGGGTAGATTAAGCCAACCCAAGTATTTGGTTTTTAAGTAAGGATTTCCAAAATTGTACCCTTCTTTTTATATGTTCTGCATGATTTATATGATTATGTGCAATAGTTGAATTTAGTTTTTTTAATACCTAAATAATTAATCTGTAATATCTTAGTATGATTTTAGTGTTTATTTTGAAATATATGATGTGCATCTGTGAACTGAACTAGTACTAAAAAATTGTTTATTAAAGATTTGGTTTATCTGGTGGAAATAGATGACTAAATTATATGTCATATTAAATGTAATAATGGTAATTTTTTTATAATTATATTTCCTAAATAGGATACAAAATATAAACATATAGGAAAATATAGAGAACGGGATGTATGAGATGACAAACTGAATGAATAAAAGAGTTAATAGATAAGTGGCTTGTCTAAAATAGGTTATTTTCAATGGTCATAGTGTGATGATGATTATGATATGAGTGTGATGGATTGGACAACTATCCATAAAGCAGGTCTCGAGATATCATGAGTTTTTTTACCGAGATATCTTAAGTTTTAAGGATATCTTGTATTATGCCTAGGCACTAGAGTGAGTGAGGGGTACTAGAGTATGTAAAGGATACCTTATGCCAATATATAATATTTTCATTTTCACGTGACGATTAAAATAATGAGATGATGAGATAGATCAGTAAACTATTGGACATAACCTACTAAGTTAAGTAGGACCCTAATAAAATGATTAATGGAAATGTGTCATAACCGAAAATAAAGAAATAAAATTTTTTATAAGATTTACTTGCTTTTTTTTATATTATGATGTGATATTTAATGATTATGTGGACATATGTAGTACAATAAATATTTGATATATTTTATATTAAGTCAATAGAGATCTAATATTAGTTTTGATAATAACAAAACATGAATTTTACTAATGATTTGAGTTTTTGCCATAAGGTTGAAAGATAGGTACATTTAGTGGATTATTAAAAGTGAAAAGCTTGCACTTGGATGCTAAATATGAAGAAATGAAATAATAAGCATTATAAAAGCTACAAGAACTCTAGTTAGTAGTTTAAACTTGTTTGTAATTTTTTCTTGAAGTTTAAAAACATGTGTATGATGTTTTTTAACAAAAGAAACAAGTTTAGAATGCTACGAATTAGTTTTAAATTTGTTTTAAACTAAAACTTTTCAAAATATACTAAATTGGTTATAAATTAAGACACTTTTTGTTTTTTAGTTCAATTTGCATGTCATGGTATTCAAATTCACTTAAGAGATGATTTAAAACTTATTTAAATTGATTTAAAATTGAAATAATTGATTTAAATTTGGTTACAATCAATTTTAACATATGACAAAACTTGTAATTTGGTTATATAGGTAACTAGTTTATTAATACCTTAAATATGTTGACTAGTGTTGATTCCCTAAAGGAATCAGTCGACCAGTATGCAAGACCTATTGACTAGTGACTACTCGACTATTCTAGCTGATAGGTCAACCGGTTAAAGAATAAAATGCCAATAGATAATTTTTCTTTTCAGGAAATAACATATTTTTTTTCCTCCCAATAGCTAGAAGATTTTTCCAATGTATCTTTTATCTCAAGAACATTATAACTAAGAGTTATATTTCATTTGAAATAATCTTTTTTACAGTTTTGGTTGAGTTTTGAACTTACAAAGTCATATATACTAAATTTTTCAAGTGTTCTTAATTCTTCATCTTCAATCTTCATCTTTCAACCTCTAAATACTTTTTTATTGCTTCTAATCCATCATTTTCTATTTCATTAAGCTTTTAAGAGATTCATAACTCATGTTTTTCTTCTTTGAAAGAATAAAAGCCCTTTAATTATTAAGCTTTAAGTGAAACACCATTAAAGGTGCATTTGATTATTTCAAAAGGAATTTTTCATTTATTTGAACAATTATTTTCATATAGGCTCCTATTTTTCTTTAAAAAAATTTTTGTTAAAGTTTACTCTTCACCTTCTAAAAAGAAGATTTGAGTTATTAAGGGTCTCTCTTCACCCAAAGAAGAAAATTGTAACTTGTTTTATAATGTTATGATATTTCAAACATCATTGTTGGAGGGAGGACATAGGTTAAAGTAGGTTAGCCAAATCTCTATTAAAATTATGTTTATTCTCTCTTATCTTACTCTCTTTAATTATTGTTTATTATGCTATTGATTCATATTTATTATGTGTATATTGGCATAAAATTTGACATATTATTTATGTTGAATTTTGGTATAAGATTACATATAGTTGAATTTGCTTAAGTTTTTTAGATTGTTAGTTTTAAAAAATTTTAGAACACTCAATACAACCCTCTCCCTGCCTTTTGAATGCCTTTAGGACTTGCATTTTTTTAGTATTTCTACTATTTTAAAATAAGGGTACAATTATGTTACTCTTTCTGAGTTGGTAACTCACCTTGCATTCACTAAATTTTTTAGGGGATAATATAAACATTGATCACCCAAATTCCCAAGATCGCCTCAACTGAATTTAGGTGAGCTAGCAGAATATTTTAGTATTATAGAGTATATTTTCTTTTATGGATTTGATGTATTTAATTTTATGAGAGACACTAATATAAATGTGATCATGTGATTCTTTTTTAATTTAAGTAGTAATTATCAAATCTTCTAATTTTTATGTGAATTTTTGGATTTTATATTTGGAATTAATGACATTTTGGGATTTGGTTTTATTTTTAGAAGGAGGATTAAAAATAAGAAATATCAAGCAAATGAATTATGAGTTTTACTTAGATGGCGTTAAGTTAGGTGGTATTAGACCAGATATATGCTCTTATGGATGAATTTGAGATAAAATGAGTGAATAAGAAAACTGATAATGTATTCTTGTAAAATGTATGATGGTTTCACCTAACTCTACTTTTAGCCTAAAGATGACTAAGGAATCGATTGATTCAATTAATACTTCAAATAAGCTTGATTATAGGGATACTAGAGTAAACTAAGTTAAAGGATTGATGCAGTATCTTTAGATCTGATAGTGTAAAGGGAATTAATAATGATTTAAGAGTTTATAGTATAAATAGTGCACCATCAATTAGATCACGTAAGCGATCCAATCAAAGGTTTAGAGGGTCTTGTGATAAAGGAGTTAGAGGACCGCACAGTTATGCCACCTACAATAGATTTGATAAATGGACCATATTAGAAACCTTCTAGAGTAAGCCAAGTATGTTATGCTTAAGAGAATTTGCAGAGGAACTGCCCAACTTTGTGGAGGAGTTTGAGAGCAAGATCAAAGGAGTTTGTATATAGTCAAAGTGGTATGGGTGATTTAGGGAGAGGTACTGGTAGAGTTAGTGGGAGAGATAGAGGTGAAGGTGCCAGACACAGAGGACATAAAGTTGTTATAGGCACTAGTGAGACATCCTCAGTTCCTAGATAAACTCCTGTAAGGATTTACTATATGATAAGGAAGGGGGTATCTGTAGCCAATGATATTATTTTAGGTAAAATTTCACTATTTGGTATTAAGGAATATGTTAGTAGATATAAGATCCATGCAATATTATATAATATTAGAGTTTGCCTCTAAAGTTCTGAGAGAGATTAATACATTAGAGTATGAATAAAGAATTTGATTACTAATGAGGGATTGTATGGAAATGAGTAATGTACAGAGGGATATGCTAAAGAAGATTATTGAGGTGGAGTTATTAGTTGATTGAATAGTAATGAATTTGAAAGAATTTGATGTGATTTTAGAGATGAATTGGTTGGCACAGTATCGAGGTATAATAGATTGTTACACTAAAGAGGTGATGATATAATATTTGTGAAAACTAATGGCTGAATTTGTGGTAGATCGTACAGTAGTGCTGGTATGTATGATTTCAGTAATGGCTTCTAGATTGTTGATTTTCCAATGATGTAAGGCATATTTGGCCCATATTATCAATAATGGGAGATGAGTCTAGGGTTAAAGGCTATTTTTATAGTGAGGGAGTTTTTACAACTGTTCTTAGATGATTTACCTGATTTATTGCTTTAATGGGAAGTAGATTTAACGATTAAGATTGATGACAATCTAAATGCCCCTATAAATATTAAATAAAATAAAATAAATCAAAATTCTCACTAACAATAATAAGACCACAATTTGGTAAGTCTATCTATTATATCATGGTATAGCTTATTAAGAGTTTGAATTGTCAACCCTATGAGGATTATTATGGACTATTAGTAACCCCCCTTTCTTTACTATCTAGCCTATCTAATTTAGTGATTGAATTGATAATAAACTAAATTAAACTAAACAACTCAATAACTAATAAATTCCAAATTTACTAGATTAAGATGCAATTAAAAAAGTTAAGACCTAAATGATTAACTCCCCTAAGATATGTTCATGTTCATAGCTCAACCTTTACTTAACAAATTGTCCAAGATTGCTTAAACCGTAGATTCACTAAAGTGAATCATACTCTCTATTAAGTTATAAAATTCCTATCCATCTTGATAAGTTAAGAAGAAGTTTTCCTTATCTTAAAATATCAAATGAATTCATTAACATGTTTTATAGAACTTATTGTTTTGATTAGATTTATACTCAATCTGAAAATCTTATATAAGTCTATCTCTAGATCTCCATACAAGATTCATTACATATGGGTTGATCTATTAACATAAATAACCTCTCGATCCAAATACATGAAATCAAATAATTGGAATTAAAACTCGTGTTTGTTCAAAAATCAAAATTAATGTCATTAACCCCATAGATAAATCTAAGAAAAAATATAAAATTTCAATATTAAATCAAAGGAACAATATTAAACACCACATCTTAGGGTTCATAAACATCTAAAACTTATAAGAATTTAGTTCCTAAACATATCAAAAGAAATAACAATAATCAAAAAAGAAATAGGGATTAGAAAGCTCATTCTAATGAGGTTTGAATCCCTGAATCTTCAATAACTAATTCTAGAAATCAATATTAATCTTCAATCCTTTGATATTTTGATCCAATTATTCTCCTCAAATTGCTCCAGAATCTTGCAAAGATGGCTTAGGAATTTCCTTTAGTCTCTTGGTGGTGGCTTTAGGTTTTTGTGGATGAAAAAGCACAAGAAAAACATAAGAAAATGCTTAAATAGGGGTGTCAGCCTGATAGGCTCATAGCCAAGCTCATGACCATAAGCTTGGGCCCCCAAATTTTTGTCCAAGTCTTATAGTCAAGTTCATGGCCATGAGCTTGGGCATGCATCTTTCTGTAGCTTTACTTATCTTAGTGTCTTCTTGATGAAATCTCTATGGTTTGTGCCATGGTCATAATCTTCTATGTGGGAATCAATCACTTGATGCTCTTTATCCTTATATTATTTCCAAAACTCATCCAACTCTATATAAACACCAAAGCACTCACCATGGCCTATAAAAATATAAATATTCATCGAATTCATCATAAGCAACATTGTATTCAAATATTAACCAAATATGCATCCAATTTACATGGAATATACCTCAATCCTAAGATTATTATCATGAAAATTTGCCTAAAAGATATATAAATTGGGCATTATCAAATATTCTCACACTTGAACAGTTGCTTGTCCTCAAACAATGACCTAGGCACTTCACTCAAAATAATCTTGATCAATATTTAAAAGCTAATTGAGTAAAACTTACAAGTCAATTCCTTTGATCTAGATCACAAATCACAACTATATCATGACAAAAACATGGTTATCATATATAGTCAAACTATTAAAAAGAAGTAGCCCTTACTGTGCAATATCAAGAATCTAAATAATTTCATATAAATTGTCAACATCCAAGTAATTTGATGTAAATTGTCACAAAAATGTAGTTAAAGGTGTTAAAAACAAATCAAAATTAAATTTGGAGCATATAAGTAGAGATCACTTATTCTTTTTTATGTAAAGACACACACCTTGTCATGAATGTCCTCGGTTACTTAACTAGACTACTACTTTTTAGCTTGTTTGAGATGTCATCTATCCTTTTGATGTAAAGATAAATACCTTTTCATGAATGCCCCTGGTTACTTAAGTAGATCACCCTTTCAAATAGCTACTAACATCATTCATAAACTTCGACCTTTTATTAGTATAAAGCTAACAGAATGAAAGTTTTGCTCAATTATTTAACAAACACGTATTTTTTTAATATTAAACTATCCATACTATTCCAAATTCATATAAAAATCCATATAAAATATTCTTAGAAACCTAATAATGAACATAGATGTTACTAACACATGCAATTCACTCAAAATAAAAAGAAAAAGAAAAGTTATGGGTTAGAAATCAATCTAAAGTTGGTCAATGTTCACTAAATCAAAAACATCAATTATATTATAATACCAAAATTAATAATTAACTAATAATAAATTTTATTTTAAGATTAAATATCCAAGCAATCACCTTTGAACTCATAGTAATTCAAGTGTGTCTGGCTTATAAATAAGATGATATGTTCATCTTCTTCCTATACCTAAGTTAAATTGTCCTCGATTTGATTACTAAAAATAAAATAAAGCATAATATGTGTGAGAGAAAAGGAGAACGGGGAGTAGTTTCACATGTAAGCAAGGTTGAGTGTGACACCATTCCATATGATTTAAACACTTTAGAGAAAGGAGATATAAGCTTATTTGAATATCATCATTAAATACAAGTTTTTTCCAAATGGTTAGATTAAGATTGATGAAATAACATAAAAACAAAGAAAATTTAAATATAAATCCTACATGATGCAAATTTTTTACACCATCCATAATAAAATGAAAATAAAAGTTAAGTCTAATGAAAAGAAATGAAATAAAAGATAATCAAACTTGTCACAAAGTTAGATTCATATGCATAGCCATCAAGCATCATATATAGGAGGCAGTAGTAGGCGATGAAACTTTATAAAGTCGCTCCGCATAGCCTATTGCTCCTCCCATCGTGCTTTTTGCAATTAATACCAAAATGAGTGTAGATAACCATATTCATACCCAAGGCATGCTAAATCTATCACTTAAGAATAATAAAGAATGATCATGAGATGATCATGAATTACAATCAACATGTAAACCTTTTTTTCGCACCTATGATATAATAATCCCAAATAAAAACAATATAAGTCATTCATAATAAAGTCGAGCACAATGGTATCTCTCTTTAATTCCTTAAACACTCAAGATCATAATTATCACTAAATTTTAGTTTAAAAGAATCTCCTATTGAGTGTTTAACATCAACAAGTGGCTTTTAGAAGCATCAAACACCCATAGTTAACAATTAACTCAAGTTATGCATTAAAATAAAAATTATTTCAAAATTAAACATATTTGGATCAATTTAGAAACCAAGATCGACAAGAAATCCTAAGAAACATAAAACCCACACTCACATGCAAATGTAAAAAAATAAAATATGTCGAAATGTAATCCTACATGCAACAAGTTCTAATAATCAACATAAATAGCAATAAAAAGAGTTAAGACAAAGGTCGAGTTGCCTCCTAACAAGGCTTATTTAAGGTCTTTTAGTAGGAACTCATTAGTAGACACTTCGAAACCTCTTTTTGGGTCTATCTCCCAAACTTGTTATTCTTCTCTCTATTGGCGTGCCACCGCTTTACGGCTTACTATACCTACGATTGGATTTCTTCTTTCACCAGTTAAAACTTTTATGCTACTCCAGGGAATAAATTAGTGTTGTTCACACCCTATGTAATGCTTAAAAGTTGTAATCCCAACAACATCAACATCCTCAAAGGTGTCTTTATCTTCCTTGATTTCCTTAATATAAACAGATTTCTCAATATCCTCACTAAACTTAATTTTCATCTCCTCTTCACTTTTAGTTGAATTTCCAACTTCATGCACCCTTGGTTCTTCTTTGGCAATACTAGGTGATTTAACTTGTTCATACTCTGTGATTGATTCAACAAGCTACTTCATCTAGATTTCTAAGTCACAGCTAGAAGCTTTTAATTTCTCTTGATTAGTCTTAATATTAGCTATAAATTTATTTAAGATCCAATACAATGTCCACCTTGACTTTTCTTTTAGCTATGAACTGGCTTAAGACACCACTTAATGCCAACCTTGGCTCCGCTTCATATTCTAATTTTTCCTAATCGGCATTACTAGTAGATATGAATACACTTAAAGCCACATGCAATGCTAACTTTGGTTCTTATGTGGGCTGCTGGTGCTAATAAATAGGTGATGATAGCTCCAAGTAGCTCTCGTTATGCGGAATAGAGCAAATAGTTTGCCCAACTAGAGTTGTAGGTACAGTTCCATTAATTCTTATGGCTAATCTAACTATTACTCTAACCATAATTAGACACTTCATCATCTTTATACCACTGAAGGCCTTCTTAATGGTACCATTGTCATTCCATGGTATTTGCTATCTGCACTTCAAAGCTCCCCACAATAAGATCAAAAAAAGAAATTATATACAATTAAACATAAAAATCAAAACAAAGAAAAGAAAAATGGTTAGTCTAGTAAAGATAATAATTTCATAAAATCTTAACACAATCCCCAACAACGATGCAAAAAATGATAATTTAATCGCACCTCTAAGTATTAAATAAATAAAATAAATGAAAATCCTCAGCAATAATATGAAGACCATAATTAGTCATATGTATCTATCGTATCATAATATAGTTTATTAAGAGTCTAGATTGTCGATCTCACGAGGATTGTTATGGGCGACTGTTAATCTCCCTTTCTTTACTATATAACCTATCCAATTTGGCAATTGAATTAATAATAAACTAAATTAAACTTAACAACTAAGTAACCAATAAATTATAAAGAAAATTTACTAGATTAAGATGAAATTAAAGAAGATAGGTACCTATATGATTAATTCCCATAAGATGTGTTCGTATTCATAACTTAACTTCAATTTAATGGATTCTCCAAAATTGCTTAAATCATAGATTCCCTAAAATGAATCATACTCTCTCTTGAGTTATACTTAACCTATGAATCTTGATAAGTTATGTAAAAGTTCTCTCTTGAGTTATACTTAACCTATGAATCTTGATAAGTTATGTAAAAGTTCTCTCCTTGTCTCGAAATATCAATTGAATACATTAACACATTCTATGGAACTTGTTGTTTTGATTAGATTCAAACTTAGTATAGAAATCTTATGTAAATCTATCTCTAGATCTCCATATAAGATTCATTATCTATAGGTTGACCTATTAACATAAATAATCTCTCGATCTAAACACATGAAATTAAATATTTGGAATTGAAACTCGCGTTTGTGTAACAATCAAAACCAATTTCATTAATCTCATAGATAAATCTAAGACAAATATAGAATTTTAATATTAAATCAAAGGAACAACATCAAACATCACACTTAAGAATTCATAAACATCTAAACCCTACAAGAATTTAGTTCCTAAACATGTTAAAAGAAGCAACATCAATCAAAGAAGAAACAGGGATTAGAAAGCTCATTCTTATAAGGTTTAAATCCTTGAATCTTCAATGACTAGTATTGGAAATCAATCTTGATCTTCAATCCCTTAATGTTTTGATCCAATTCTCCTCCTCACATTGCTCTAAAATTTTACAAAGATGGCTTAAGAATGTCCTTTAGTCTTTTAGTGGTGGCTTTAGGCTTCTAAAGATCACAAAGCATAAGAAAAACCTAAGAAAATGTTTAAACATGAAGGCTAGCTCGATAGCCTGATAGCCAAGCTCATAGTCATAGGCTTGAGCATGCATCTTCTGCCTAAATTTCACACCCAGGCTCATAGCTGTAAGCCTCTTGTATTTTTACTTCTCTTTGCATTTTCTTAATGAAATCTCCATGGTTTGTGTCATGACTATGATCTTAGATGTGGGACTCTATCACTTGATGCTTTTTATTCTTATATTGTTTCTTTAGCTCATCCCACTCTATATAAACACCCCTATAAAACATATATATTCATTAAATTGATCATAAACAACATCTTATTCAAATATTAACTAAAGATACATATAATTCATATGGAAATGCCTCTCAAACCTAAGATTATCATCATGAAAGCATGCCTAAAAGATGTATAGATTGGGAACTATTAGAGACATTACTTAAGATTATACCAATTCTTATTACATCCTATAGAATGGTCACTGTTAAGTTGTAGAAGCTGAAAAAGCAATCAGAGGAGTTAGTAGAGAAGGTTTTATTAGGCTAAGTACATCAACCTAGGAAGCTCCAGTTTGTTCGTTAAGAAAATGGATGGCAGTATGAGGCTTTATATTAATTATTAACAGTTGAATAAAATGACAATGAAGAAAAAATATCCACTATTGACTAGTTAAGGAGAACAGATATATTTTTTAAGACTGGTTTGCAATTGAGGTACTAGTAGTTACAGATACCCAAGGACAATATTGCTAAGGCAATGTTATTCGTTGGTTGAATGATTCAAAATGGGCGTTATTTAAATTGATTTTACTTTGAAAACCAAAATGGTATTAAACGAAAACCAACGTGAAAAAAGGCAAATGCATCTACCGAACAAGTAATAAAGTGGAGTAATTTTTAGACTCCAAGTGTCGAATCCATGGGAAAAAATATATGAAAAAACTCATAAAGGAGAAGGCTTTTACTTATAGAAAAGAAGGTAAGTCCTCTTCCAAAAATAAAATTTCTAAC
>JAOXYD010100053.1:0-11758 GCA_028565735.1 Pinacopodium congolense | reverse complement strand
AGCTAGGCCACTTTGGTGACTAACAAGCTTTCCATGCAATAAACATTTAATTGGATAATTATCATACATGACAAAAAAATTAATTTAAATAATTTGGTCACTTTGGTGACTAACAAAATATTCTAAACTACCATAATATCATGTATTACATTGAACATACAATAGGAAATTTTAATTCTAAATATTGCATAATATAAAATATTCAAAGTACCAAATAAAACATATAATATGGCACCAAATTTCCAAAATTATATTAGGCATAGAAAAATTTGCCCAACATTTATGTAAACTAATCACAATAAATAAAATAAATCAATTAATTTAATTATTTTATGTAGTAATAAAGCTATTAAGACCCAAAATGAAAATATTTTAATTAGGGTCAAAAATAAATCCATAACATGTGAACCAAAATAAAATAAAATAAAAACTTTACTTAGGTCTAAAATTAAATCATATACTTTAATTGCTTGATCCTTTGATGACCAAAGAAATTTGAATTATGATCCATATCTAAATGACCTAAAGTTTCTTGAATCTTAGCCCATAAAAAAATACACTAAACTTTAAGTCCAAAGGCCAAAACAGATGCAAAACTCGCAGCTCACATGTTAAGAAGCCTGCAGGAGCACAAGCCTGGCCCAAAAAGTAGTCCAATAGGTGGCAGACCTAAGGGATGTTATGCCTTGTTGGCGCATGTGCTACACGCACCAGGGCCTGGTGAGTTGGCCCATGTAGCGCACACAACGTACCTCACCTTCCTCCTTGTGACCTGCCTCTAGTTTTTTTTTAACCATTTCTTTTATGGTTTCTTTTAGTTTTAAAACATGGTTTCTTTCAGTTTTAAAACCCCCTTCAAGCCATTAACGATTATAGCCACTAATAATCCATTCGGTGGTCAAAACAACAGAAAACTAAGTTTCCCACTCTAGAAGAAATCCAAAAAAGTTTCAATCTTACATGCTTTAGGCCCTTATCCAAATGCAATGTTTTGTGAGTTTTCATCCTAACAATCTTGAACATACTGGGATTTGTAAAGGACAAAACACAGAACCATAACAAACGTGATAACCAAATTCTCAGAACAAGGAAACCGTAATCCAGAGACTTACCATTCCAAATAGGATTCAGAGAGTTTAATCTTGTCAAAAACAACGCCCTAACATCACGATCAACATCAAAATCACCACGTATGTACAGAGATGCAGAACATTTATGGAAGCAGACATTTTTCAGAAAACCGAAGGAAAAAAAAATGACAATGTACAACATGGCTCTGATACCATACATTGAAAGAAAATTTATCAGGATCAATTATAACATTACAAATCAAACCTGAATCGATGATATTTGAAGTTCTTCTAAATTGATTTTTATTCCCTTCTGCCTTTTGCGTTTCTGTATCTCTTAATAGTTAGAGAGTTTGCAGTGTTTGTAAAAAACTGTAATTCACGAAACTACCAAAATTCATATTAGAAGGAGAGGGAAATGGGTATGTGGACCCATTTGAGTCAAATGGCTTAAATGCCCAATAACCATTATCTTAGTCTCCTTCAATTGGACTCAAAACTCTAAATTACATAGGCCACTTATTAATTAATCTAATATTAAAAAGTTTCACAAATTTTCAACCGACAAATTGTTTTAAAAATCCCTTTTCAAAGCCTTTATTTTCACAAAAAGTGTTTTAAAAATATTTTTACGTTAGAAAATGCATTCTGATAAAATCATTAAAATATGTTTATAAAGAATTGATATTATAAACTATTTGATTTTTCAAAGTCTCAAATGTATTATATGCATATCTTAAAATAAATAGGTTTAGTGAACATAAAGTACCACTACTAAGATTTTATTAAGACGATACTGGCATATTCAACATGTCGAAAATTAAAGATTATCAAGCTTATAGATTGGAGATAAGGCTTATGGAAACCAGAGAAATTTGAAGCAAGATTTTCAACTATTTTGTCATTTGACCCAACATATAGTTATTAGAACTATCAACAAACATGATCTAATATCTTTTTCATCTAAAGCAAGACAAATCGTCATTTCTTACTATTCTTTATCACTGCAAGAGTAAAATATAATTTTTCATTTTGGTTTATGAAACCCTTATTGAAATATTTCTACTGATGATATATCAAAGGCATAGAATTTTCAAGGAAAAGTATTAGCTAAAGGTGTATGAAGGTTTGTTTCCTATATCTCTCCTATTTACTTCTAAGTTCTTGATTATATGGATTCATACATGAAAATATGAATACGAGGAGGATAAAGATTTAGAAGTCTTAATTAATCCTTATTGAGAGATTCAAAATAAAATAGTAGGACCAATTTAAATAACTCAAGCATTAGCAACAATAAAGGAGATATACTCTTCTTCAATAAAGAGTAAATATCCAGAATAGGTCACATTTGTGCATTAAAAGTGAAAAACCAATGCATTATTGACAGCAACTAAGACTAAAGAGAAATATTTTATAGTAATACAGCAATTGCCAAGGTCTAAATCTATCTTAACTTCTAAATCTAATGAAGAAGATGTCAATTTAGCTAAGACATGAGGATAATTGTTTTGGGATTAATCCTAAAATAGGTATTTTAAGGCCTAAAAATTTGGTATTTATTATTTAAAGGCTCTAAAAAAGGTATTTGGTGTTTGAAGGCCTAAAAAATGGGTATTACAAAACTATTTGATGACCCAAACATAGTTTTAGACCCAATGTGGAACCTAAAAGGGAGGTGAATTAGGTGTTTAAAAAAATTTTCTAAATTTAAACCTAAACTAATTTTTCAATGAATCCATTCCTTAACTATAGTCCAATTTTTATGATGATAATGATGCAACTATGACTCAAAAAAACTTAAACAATTTAATAATAGTTATTATAATAAGTTAATAAATAGTAAAAGTGTTAGACTCCTAAGTCCAAGCTATAGGATCGTGTGAGTGTTGGTAAGCCTTGGCTAAAACTTGGTACGCAAGTCGAGACAACGAAGGTGTATTGACGAGAGAACAAGGTAAAATGTTATGAATTGGTGAGTAAAGGCCCGAGAAACTTGCAGAGTAGGTGAGGGATGTAGGAAGTATCAACAAAGATCTCAAGAGTAAGTGGGACTTGATGATACACGTGGGCATACATCTTGGCGAAAATCTTTGATGAGACATATGATTCAGATGTGAGATCGCACACAGTTGATGAACTAAGTCATGCGACACTCGAGGATGCGCAAGAATACACAAAGGCATGCAAGTGCAGGGATGCATGTAGACACTTAACTTCAGTAAGGCAGGTCAAAGGTAAGTAAAATTTATGAGGTTTTATATTAACTTGGATTACGACTTATACTTAGTCATAGAGCAATAGGACTGCACCATGAGTGAGCTTGATCATGGAAGATGGACTTGTCTATAGATATGCATTGATGGGCTTATATATGGATAGGCCTTGGTGACCTAGGAAACATATCAGTAGTAACGTGATAATTATGGATGATGTGGTACTGGATGATATAGTGAGATCAACTTGAAGATCATATGAAATAACATCAAATCTAAGAGTTAGAGACCATGTGGGATTGAACTTTTCAATATCATGGGAATCTTTGTAGATATGGAAGATCTTTCTTAGATTGTATGTAATATTTATCTTATTAGATTCTAATGTAATCTAGCTAATTAAGAGAGTCCTAAGAGAAAAGGGATGTCTTTCTATTGGTCCGAGTAATGTGGTCTTAATTGTTAAGATAGACTAGAATCTTAATGTCTTAGTTATCTTATACTTGCTTTCCAAGTAATGGAGCCTATAAACAACTCATTAGAGCTAGAACTCTTCATTAAGAAATCATTTAGTCATTTTTAAAAGGAGAGACAACTTAGAGAGTTGAGAGTTTTTTGGGGAGTTCTCTTATGAGGGCTTTGAGTATGGAGTTCTTGTACATGCTTCAGGAAAATGGTACTTATTTTTTTTGTTAATGTTTTATGAGAGTTAATGAAAGATTAGTTTCAACTATATTATATCTCTTGTTGCCTTCTTTACTTTTGTTATACACTTGGGTGAGTTTCGGCAACGTTCACATTGAGGGCTAAATCTTACTTAAGCGGATCTATATGAGATTATCGTGCAAGGGTGTTAGCACTAAGACTTTAATGAAAGTTTGAATTCCAAAGAGACTTTTATATCAAAAGGGAAGAGAGCTTGCAAATTAGGTTTATAATAGTTTGGCTATCCAACCTTTAACCTACGTTCACTCGCCAATATCCCACTTGAAAATTTTACTATAAAAACAATCTTCTTTATGATAAAGAGAAATGTTTGCAACTTTTTAACTAAGTAAAAATGAACCTTACAAAATCTTCTTTTAAGTGGTGAATAGGAATCTACAAAAATGTTACTTTAATAAGTAAAATGTACCCTTTATAAGTCTTAATTTTAACAGATTGAAGAGTAGCCCTTGACAATCAATCTAATCTCATCAAATAAATCCCAAAACTTAAGCCTCTCAATTCAGCTCAAGCCAAGATTAAAAGTAGAAATACAATTACTCTAACTTACTTAACTAAAACAATGCTCAAGGGCTCATTAAATTAATGAATGCAAGTATGAAAAATTCACACTTTCTCTTGAACTAATTTAACTAAAAAAATCATTCAAAACCATCCGAAATATTAATCAAATCATTAACATACATAAAGATGGTTCTATAACACGTAGAACATGTATTTATAGGCTTAGGAAGTTTAAATACCCATGAGACCCATGAAAATGCCATTAGACATAAGAAAAAACTAGTCATTACGCATCTACAAGCTTTACTAATTGACTATTGCCTTTAAGCGGTTGACCACTTCTCTAAAACTGGTTGATTAATGCTTCTGTAGATCAGTTTCTAAACTATGAAAACACATCAAAACTTAATCAAAACACATTTAAACCAATTCATTTTTATGGAAAACCAATTTAAACAATTTTCAAAACATCTCCAAAACATTGTTGAGGCCCAAAACCTTTCATTTAGAGTCATAAACTAAATATGTCTTGGCCTACGAAAATTTAAGAATATTTTGAAATTTTTCATTTTGAAATCAATTCCAAATAACTTCCAAATATTCAAAAACAATATCTTTACACCAAAAATTACTTTAACCAAGTTTCAAATGTTCCCTATAAATTTTATTAATCAAGACTATTTAATTTAAAATAAAAACTTAATATGTCTTGATTCTTGCAACTTTAACTACATTTTGAAATGTTCTATTTCAAAATCAATTCTAAAAAATATCTAAGCTTTTCCTTTTTATTTCAAAATTAATTTATACAAGTTTTAAAACATCCTTAAAGTAATTTTAAACACCAAGACGTTTCTATTAAACTTAAAATCAAAATATTTCTTAGCTTATGGAAGTTTAGAGACCTTATCAAAGCATACGATATTCAAAACCTTTTTAAAAATTTTCCAAAAATTTTCAAACATCTCAAAACCATTTTTATCAACAAAAACTTAACTTCAAAACACTCAAAAACTTCTCTAATACATTTTACTACATCAAAAGGATTTTCTTTAATTTTTGTTGCACATGCCTCTTAAATAAATGCAAAAATCCTAATATACAAGACATATGCAAACATTTTATGCAAAAATCATACATGCAAATCATTATGGAAATATTGAACAATTCAAGCATTGAAAAGATCAACATAAGACTTACAATAAAAAGCAAAAATATAAACTTATTCAATCTCTTCTTCTTGATCTTGGTATTTATCTATCACTTGATCGTTACTTCAATGCTTGGTTCACCATTCTCATTTTCTTCATGAATTCACTTCCTCTTTAGGCTCTAGCATGTTTTCTTACACATTTTACATTAATCTATCTTTTCAATATGTCAAAATTAGAACATTAATTAAAAGATTTTTTTTCATCATTAAAATATGGATTAGATCCTCCCTTAATTCAACAAACAAGTATTTAAAAATTCATTTGAGGGCCCAAATGTAGATATTTAAGAATCTTCTAGGCTTAAAAATTGGTTTTTTTAGGGGGGGGGGGAGAGAGGTTTTCATCCAAAGTTGAAAATTTTCATCTACACCACATAAAGGCTTCATTATACAGTAAAAAGTATTGAAGAAATATAAAGACAGTAATGGAATAATTAAAAAAATGGCATCCAATCTTCAAATATATATATATATATATATGGGTATTAGCTTCTTCATCATAAAACATTTGTTACAACCCTTAAAAAGGCTCTTTCTACACTCTTTTCTTCCTCCTCCTCTCTAGAAGCCCTCCAAACCTCATCCTTCAAGGTATTGCCATATTACAGCCATAAAGCCTTCATCTTAAAGCACTATCCTTCCTTCAATTCTTAAAACCTTCATTTAATCATACTATAGCCAAATTATATCCAACTAAAAACCATAAACTTCCTCCTAAAATATTTTTTATGTCTTAAAATTGACCTTAAATCCACCAATTTGGTATTTGGTGTATTAAAGCTAAAGGGTTCATTTCTTTCACATTTGATATGTGATATTCGATTAAAGTTTTATATCGAGGATTCTAATGAATTAAAAGGAGTGAGTTATCCTATCTTTCTCTTTCCATTTTGGTAATGATATTTTATATTTGATATTCAATATTTGATGCTCAATAGTATGGTTTTATCATCATTTTGAGCCATCTACCTATTAACTAAACTAACATTTATTCTCGTTATGCTGACAATCTAACTTTACTAAATGCTAATCTAACATCTAACTTACTAATTTCTAACATTGACATTCAAGCTATTTACTTTTCAATATTTTATATTTGATATTGATTTTTATTTTCGTGTTTATATATTTTATATTAATATTTATTTTCATGTTTAAAAGATCTTTATTAAAGAATGAAGTAATGAGGTTAAACGAACAAAACATTAAACTTAAAATTCATAATAAAAAATTATTATTGATATTAAATAATCATTATACTCAAAGAACAATCTTAAATTAACAAGAAATAAAAATTATAGAACAATAGTAAATATTAATAATTGGTTAACTAATATTATAAAGTTGTATTAAATATTGGAATAAGATATTAGAGATCATATCCTGTTCTTGGAGACTATTTGACCTTAAAACATTATTAAACCTTAAAGATATTCGGAAAGAGCTCTTAAAGAAAGTTATTAATTTACTATTTGAGCTTTGTTATTTTTTATAGTTGTAGTGAGTCTATCATTAATATTGAAAAGATCTCTCTAAAGTCTCTCCTATAACTTCATTTTCCTTCACTGTTGCATGCTTCCACATCCCTTATTAGTATCAGAGCCAAGTTGTTCCTGGAGAGGATAAGGATTGAGTATAGAAGTTTATTAAATAAGATATCTAGTTTCTATTACTTACTGAGTGTGAGGAGACTGGTCATAAGTTCTAAGAGAGCTAGTGACACTGTTGGTTTACCTTATTCATAACCTGGTAGATATGAAAATATCTTAAAATTTAAATTTCTTTACAAGATCTTATTAGCCCTGAATGGCTCGTTTAAAAATGGGATGAATTATGAGAATACAAACTTTCTAAACTTTAAGCCTAGAGCACTTAACTAATTTTTGCAAAGTATGAAGTGCCTAAACTACAATTTAACATAAATGTGATGATATGCCAATTATAAAACAATAATTTAAATTAAGACAATTCATTATCAAACACAAATACAAGTAAATATGAGAGTTAAGGGAAGAGAATGCAAACCAGTTTTATAATAGTTCGATAATACAATGTATTAGCTGCTTCTACTCTTCAACAACTTGTTATAAGTTTCACTACTCATATAACTCTTCCTTAGGATGGAGAGAAACCCTTACAGCAATCTTCTTTAATGAATGAAGAGCAACTCTTACATATTTTCCTTTTATAATGTAAAGGAACCCAAAACATTCTTCTTTAAATAGGTGAAGACTAGCCCTTTTATCAATATAAAAAAAACAAAATCAAACCTAAAACCACCAGTTTTTAATCTCACTCAAGCATACTTAACCTAAACCTCTTGCTTGTTCAAAAAAATTCTCAAAGGAACTCATAAAATAATAATGATTGCAATTAATACAAGACGACTCACAACAACCCTAAAACTCTTTCTCATTCATAAATCACTCTCTTAATTCATTCAAGGCATCTGCAAAACTCATTAAAACTTATTATAAAGACATTATCACTCTTATTTGTAGAGTTTAAAACTCCAAATGTCATTATAAAGGGTTCCTCAACATTAAAGTGATTGAAAAAAATTGTTAGATAGCAACACAAGCTAGGTTATTACCTATTTTTAAGCTCAACTAGTGTTTATAGAATGGTCGACCAGCTATTAATTGACCGCTACTTTCATTTGATCAACTAGTGTACTTATTTTTAAGTCATTGGTCTACCAACCTTAAGCACTAGTCGACCAAACAACTAAAAAACCTTAACTAGTCGACTTAACTCTATACATTGGTCAACCAAACAACTAAAAAACCTCAGCTAATCGACTTAACTCTATACATTGGTTGACCAATCATATGGAAATTTGGTTTGCAGCTTCTACATTCTTCATAACTTGTGAATTAATAGTCAAAACCATTTCTTTCACTTCCAAATAAATTCATACAATTTTAAAACTTCCCCAAAGTATTTTTTAATACCAAAATCTTTCAATTTATCTCAAAAACAAAATATGTTTAGTTTATGAAAATTTAAGAACATTTTGTGAAATGTTATTTTAAATAACTTCTAAACCATTCCTAAACATACAAAAATGATTTCTTTACTCTAAAATCAACTCACACAAGTTTCAAATCATTTCCTAAGTGATATAAATACCAAGATATGTTAATTAAACTTAAATAGAAAATATGTCTTGGTTATGGGAAATTTTCATTCTAAACAATTTCCAAACTCTTTCAAAATTTCTCAAACAATTCAAAAATATTATTTTCACTTTAAAATCAATTCATACAAGTTTCAATTCATTTTTTAAGTAATTTTAAACACCAAGAGATTTCAATTAAATTTAGTTGGAAACCATTTCTTAGTTTGTGGAAATTTAAGCACTTATAAAAACATTCTAAAACTTCAAAACTTTTTCAAAATTTTCCTAAAGTTTCTCAAATATCTTGAAAACATTTTTCACAAAAAATATTGAATCAAACATATTGAAGCATACTCAGGCAAAATCAAACTACTTTCCTAAACATTTTAACACATCAAGAGGACTTCTTTAAAAAATATTATTAAATTTACTCTTGATTATGAAACTCTAAACCAAATCCTATTATACAACTTCAATGGACAAAATCAAACAAACTCTAAAATGTTAACCCAAATCCTATATGTAAACAATCTAAATGTTATATTGCAAATATATATATATATATATATATGCAATCTAATATGCAAATTTTGAGACCTTCAAGCATTAATAATATCACGACAAGACTTACATATAAAAATACAAAAGAAAAATTATTCAACCTTAATCTTCATAGTTTTTAACTTTCATTATTGAT
The DNA here is from genome assembly GCA_028565735.1 of Pinacopodium congolense. NCBI lineage: Eukaryota > Viridiplantae > Streptophyta > Magnoliopsida > Malpighiales > Erythroxylaceae > Pinacopodium > Pinacopodium congolense. Next base: position 2,211 of record JAOXYD010100053.1, on the reverse strand, counting down.
CTTTTCATCAATGCTTACTCTATTTCAATAATTCCTTTATGAAAAATTTCTCCTTAGTCTCTCACATGTATAATCTTGCATATTTTGCATTTACCTATCTTTTTAATACATAAAAAATAAAACATTAGTAAGAATTATGTTTTTGGCATCTTCAAAACTACAAGTTGGAGCCTCCCTTAATTCATCATATTTAAATCCATATATAGTGCTTCTAATTCTAATGTTAATAGTGAAAAGGTCATCTATAACGAGGAGATAACAATAGAAAACAAGGAGAAATCAAATGATAACTCAGACATTCCTAAAGTTCAAAAAGATTAGATTTACTAATATTCAAAGTTTAAATTATTTCAAAAATTTAAATAATACGACAAAGACAAAAGAAAGGGGCATCTCTATTTTAATTCCATTTGAGACCATCCATTTGCTATCCTAATAAAACTTGATAAAATATAAATAAAATGCCTATCATTATATCCATATAAGATTAGTACAAATAGGAATAAAGCCCATTACTAAAGAAGGTTTGAGCACATCCATAGTAGTTTTTTTTTTTAAGCTAGATTTTATTTTTTCTATGATTCCCTCTTAAGAGTTATAGATTCTAATTTGTGTAAAGGTCTAATTAATATAAAAAGTTATCACTATTTGATAATTTCTTTAAGAGATAAAAATATATTAGATTATTTGGTTTTGTAGAGAAATAGCCACAATTATAAAATGAATGTTAGAGCAACTCCTATAGCTTTAATTTATAAAATTCATTGCAAAGCTATGATAACAACCTTTTACAATAAAGCCTTGTTACAAAAAGCCAAAAGGAGAACCCTATATTTACAAATTGATTTGACAAGATCTATATAATTGTTTTTAAAACTTAAAATTAAAGGATATAAATGTAATCAAAGAATGGATCCTTAAAGGTGTAGCAGAGCCAATTCCACCTATTCCTTTAAGTTCAAACACCCAAATTAGAGAATTAAAAAGATTCCATTATGGTAAAGTCAAGTTATCATTTGAAAGAAAATCTAAAAGATTAAAAGATAGAGCTTCAACAGCCACTATAAGTTTTTGTAGAGTCTTTAAAATTCATTTTGTAATAGATATTCTAAAAATGTATTTTACATCTCATATTTTAAGTTTAAGTTTTATAAGAACTGATTATAGCAAAAATATTCCATAAATTGTATATAGGACTAACTAGGTAAATAAGATTAAGGTCCTCCAACATCCCCAAGCTTTTCTTTAGTCACTGAAAATGTCAATAATAAGCTATTTGTTTAGTCACCGAAAATGTCATCAAATCTTTGTTAGGTTTGGGGTCCCACGAGACATTATCAATGATACGTGTACATATTTTTTCAACATGACCATTGAAGCTCTCTTTTGGAAATATTAGGTGGTGCATCGCGCTTCCATGACTTACCACCCTTAAATAAGTGGGAAATCCAAAGTTTCCAGTAGAGATATAAATTCTATTTTGAAAAATACAATGAATCCCAATAGATCATATTGGAGTTTGCACCTTAATGATACTTTATGAGCCTATCAGATCACATGCAAGTCCTAATTCGAATGTCTCCATATAGGCTAGTGTTTGGAAAGCCATGTTACCTACTTGTGGAGTTAGAGCATAAGCCCTATCAGGTAGTCAAGCATTGTAACACAAAGTTGGAAGCTATTGGTAGAGACAAGAAGTTACAATTGCAAGAGTTAGAGGAGTTGTGCTATGAGGCATTTAAAAATGCTTAGATTTATAAGGAGAAAACCAAGGCATTTCATCATCGACACATCTCTTGGAAGACATTTGTGGTGGGTCAAAAATTCTCTTATACCACTCTTGACTTAAGATTTTTTTTAGTAAGTTGTATTCGAGATAGATAGGTCCATTTATCATTACCCAGGTGTATCCCCACGGAGCCATCCAGATCAAAAGTGAAAAAGATGGGGAAGGAATGTAAGGTAAATAGGCATCGCCTCAAGCTTTACTTTAATGGGTATCGAGTTTAGAATTTAAAGGTGATAGAGCTTGAAGCTCCAACTTATGTGTATTGATTTATGATCCAAGGGTCGAGCTAATGACCTTAAACAAGTGCTAGTTGGAAGGAACCTTAATCGTATCCTTTAGGGGCCATTTGATTGAGCTTTTGGTTGTGGATGTTATATTTTTGTATTGGATTTTGTGTATTTTTATAGATTTTTGTGTTGTCT
>JAOXYD010100043.1:0-11758 GCA_028565735.1 Pinacopodium congolense | reverse complement strand
AGGGATTTGGTTAAAGTATAACAAGTAAGTATATGGTCCCTCTTGATCATGTAAAAAGGATGCATATAACTAGAGTTATGATCATTCTCCCGAAACTGCTTATATGCCTAGATGATTCCACTATGGCAGGTTTTTATAACAAAGATTAACATCTTTGATGTTGTCTAAATCTGTGATACTTAAACTAGTAAAAGTGCACAAGTTGAACAGGAAAGTGACAAAGAAATTGTTGATTATGGTCCTATCAAGATATTGGAAATGTCACCAACTATAAGGAAGCAAGTTTAATTAATTATAAGGAGTGCTCATTATCTTTGGGAAGGAATATCATTAGAATGCTTAAAGATGTTGCCTTTGAAGTTGGATTCAGTTGGGAAAAAGAAGATCACAACAATAGTTGTTAGGGTTTCTAAGGATTTGGAGGCTTTTGTGGGTTTTGCCAAGACCTTTAGATAGAGCTGGGATGAGACTCTGCTTGCTTCAGCTGTTTTTAGCTAAGTGAAAGCTAAAGGTGAAGTGAAGAAGAAGCCCAATATCAAAGCAATTAATTACACACTTAAGCAACACTTCCTTGATGTCTAAGTAGTGTGAATCAACAATCAAATAAGGATGATGATTCTTCCATTAAGGATAAAACAAAACCCAATTCACTAACTAAAGTTATTATAAAGTAAAAGCAATTGAATTGTGCATCTTTTAGGATTTAAAATTAATTAGAATCAGTATCATATGTTAGGAATACATACACAAAGAGTTGTGTGTGTTCTTTCAGTGATCAACTTATCACTTGTGGTCAATTAGGCTAATACAAGATTAATTTTAGAAGCTTTAGGCTAAGATGAAGACATAATTATTCAAGTTGGAATATATGTACCCTTCATGGTTCCAAACATCTTGCATGTCGTCTTTTACAACGGTTTGCCAAATTCTTACTAAATAAAATGTAATATTTTCCATGACGTTATTTCTAAAATCATGATTTTATTTCACCTTCCAATTTTTTGAATTCTAATTCCAAATATGGACTTAGAAAGAAAGGAATAACAATGGTGAGATAATTTTCCTATTAGATGAATGTAGTGTGCTAACACTTTATTTGTCATGGTTTGCTTAGAGATAATGTCATTTGAAATCATAGTTCTTGTATTTGGTCATCTTCCAAACCCAAAGTTAAAAACATGAGTACCCTCTATTAGCTTTAATACAACTTCAATAATTTAGATGACTACTTATAAACTGAATAATGTTGTGAGGCCATAAAGATAGAGTAGAGGATTAGCAAATGGAACTTGGTACTTAATTGAGGTCATTTTGGATATCATGTGAGTGGTAATTAGAGTGTATTTGTATATGTGTTGAGGTTTTGTGTATGTTATAATTATTGGATGTTATATGATTTTCATTATATAGTGCTTGTCTATAAGTAGTTAATTGGGATGTAACGGTAATATGCTATTTTTATGTATCATATGTTTAATTTTAATTTTGTGTGCAATTCAAAATGTAAGAATTTAGAGATAAATGTAAAATTTTAATTATTAAATGTTACATGAAATTTCATGATGATATGATGTCAAAGTTTATGTTGGAGTTCATACCTTGGAATGGTAATTACTACCATTTTATATTTATATAATTTTTGTCGTTATATGTGAAAAAAACATCGTTTTGATATAGAGTATGAGTTATGCATAATTACTAGTGGATGGAAATGTGATTGTGACTTTATAAGCTATGTTCAGAGTGTATTATGATTGATTAAGAAAGGAAAATTAGAATATTTGAGCTTATCTAGGACATAATATATTCAATTGTTATGAACATATTATACGAGGTTGGGTATTCCAAAAGTGGGGATATCCTATGTGGTATTTATTAAACATTTATCCTTATGATAAGTGCTTGAATATTGTAAGAGTAGGAATATCATATGTAATATTTATATGAGTATCCAAGAATAGAGATGCACTATGAGTTATTCACTATACACCTATCATAGAGACAAGTGCCGAGATGTTTCCTATAGTGGAGAATATCCTGTGTGATTTAGTTTAATGAGATATTTTCCATAAGATTAATAAAAAAAAATCATTGAGTATAGCTCTACTAAGTGTGCAAGGCCCTAGATTAAAATATAAAATCAAATGTGGGAAAATTATAGAAAAAAAGGAATATTTATAATTGTTATACACTATGATGTAATTAATTGTTTGGATAAATTATGTTATAATTATTACGTCTTATGGTGGCATTAACTATTTTACTGGAATTTAATTGATGTGATTAATTATGAGTACTACATACATGAATTCTCTATGTCTTTATAAATATCATGTGTTGTATGATGAGTACATTCTAGTTACCCTTTATTAAATTGCAACTCATTTTTTACTACCTAAATTTTCAATAGATAGATAGCAATGTTTGATTTTTCCATTGTTCGATTCTTGCCTTATTGCCTCATGGTTTATTTTTATTTAGATTGGGACAATTTTGAATTTTTATTATATAATTGAACTAGATGGTATTACTTGGATAATTTATTAAGATTTATTATTATTAGGATTGTAGAATAATTTTACATATAAAAATTTATGAGATTAATATTGCAGATTTATAATGGATTAAGAGAATTAATGGATGAGATTGATTTTCAATTAATTATAACTTAGTTTAATTCAATTTGGGAATTAATTTCATTAAATTAGGGTTTGATATTATTTGGGAATTAATGAAAATTTGGAATTGAGGAAGTTGGATTCTATAATTTAATGATCAATAGGCCTAAGTACTAAGGTCTATACTTTTTTCCTCTCAAATTGATTTAACTCCTCATGCATAGTAAGAATCCAACTCTCATTACTAAGTGCTTCTTCTATAATCTTAGGCTCAATTTGAGAAATAAAAGCAATATGAGATAAATCTCCAAAGAAGGATCTAATAACTACATCTCTTTTCATATCACCTATAATTTGGTTTAAAGGATAGTCCTTTTCATACTTCTAATCTCTAGGCATATCTCAATCCTTATTATTACCCTCACTTGGTTCAACAATTCTCTCACATGATGCAATTGGAGTGTCTTGGTGTTCTTCCTTTTTTTTTTTTCTTCTAAATCTAATCTTACCAAATCCTTTGGCAAACCTATATCAATATCCTTAAAGTTTTTCTTCACATCAAGGGGGGTTAGCCTAATAAAAATAACATGTGTAAACTCTTTAATCGATAGAATTCTCTTATTGAACATCCTTTATGCCTCACTAATAAATGAGTAACCAACAAAAGTTCCTTCATTTATTTTTTAATTAAACTTTCCTAAATTATCCTTCAAGTTCAAAATATAACAATTACACCTAAAACCTTGAAATAAATAATATTTATCTTTTTTTTCAAGTTAAAGTTTGTAAGGGTTTTTATCTATAGTTGGTCTTATATAGAACTATTGGATATATGGTATGCACATGTTACGGCTTCTATTAAAAAATAGTTAGGAAAATCATTTTTATTGATCACAATCCTAACCATTTCTTATGATGTCCTAAATAAATTCTCAAATTCTATAATATGAACACTTCCATCAAATGTTATTGTAGAACCTTTTTCATTTTGGACTCCTTTTTAAAAAATTTCTCAAAATACCTAAAACATTCAACTTTACTAGTAAGAAATAAAACCTATGTAAACCTATTAAAATCATCTATAATAACAAATGTATATGATTTAACACTTAAACTAGAAACCCTAATAGGACCAAATAAATCTATATGTAAAAGTTCCTAAGGTTCTAGAAGATGTTACCACTTTCTTAATCTTGAAAGAACTCTTGGTTTGGTTCCTTATTCAGCAAAATTAATATGTTTTGTACTTCTCAAATCTTTACAAGTTACTTGTTGATTAGTATAGAAATAAGTTTCATGCTTATATGTCCTAATCTCCTATGTCACATCTAAGGATCTTCACTCATAGAAACAGAACACTTCTAATTATAGCTAGAGAGGTTGTTAAGATTAATAGTGTACATATTTCTTTATATCTTACCAATAAATGAAATGTTGTTATCTATCACCTTAAAAAATGCATGATTTTCCTTCAAAATATACTTTAAACTCTGTTAGTCCCTAAATGGCACCTAGGGGGCAAATTAGGTTCTATAAAATTTTATAAATTGGTCATATCTAATTAAAAAAAATCCCTCTAAAACTTATGTGAAAACTTAAACAATTATAAATAGTGGTTCGATGTCTGACTCCATACCTACTTTCACTCCCCTACACCTTGTTTGGTATTTCATTATCAATAAAATCACTTGTATAATAATTGGTCCCTTTTTTAAGGATTCAAGGTAGACATAATATGGGCATAGTTTAATGATTGTTATGTTGAGTTTTAAATGAAATTCATGTGATTCTTGTGCATATTGGGTTAAAGTATTTAAATGAGAAATTGCTTATATGTTCTTTATGGTTGATCATGTTTCATAGGATATTGAAGAGAAATTGTATGTATCCTTCAAGCTTAAAGTGATATGGGAGCAACTTAGGGAGCAAGGATATCATGTAAGAAAGTTCCATAAAGAATTTCAAGGCAAAAGGATGAGCGATAAAAGAGATATCATAAGAAGATCGAGAATAGCACAGAAGCTAGAGGGATCATGGCCACTATGATCCACTCATCTTGACCATGATTTTAACGTAGAAGAAATCATGACCAAGATCACGATCGTGATTAGTGTGGCCTCCTTTATGCAACTAACATGTTTTAGGTTTTTTTTTGGATCCTCTTACATGGAGATACATCCTAGCAGTCACCAAAGCAGAACTAACAAGTCCTAAGCCATCCCTGAAGGGTTTTACACAATTTTTAAAAGGGAAGAAAGGATTAAATATATCAATTCAAAGACCAAGTACAAGAATTCACACATCAATCATTAAAGAGTCAAGGATTTAAGATTGTAAATCATGAGCTTTTCTATTTCTTTCCTTTTTTATGATTATTCGTGTGATTCATACAATGTGTAGGAACTATCCTTTTTATAAGATTTTGGTTTTTAAGAACTCTAAGATGTTGTAGTATTCATTATTGTTCTTAATTTAACATTGAATTTCTATATTTTACATTATAATTATTTATGGATATTAATGAAATTGTTTATTGAATGTTATGCAAACATAAACTTTTATTTCAATGCTTTAATTAAGTTTATTTTAGTTAAGAAATCAGATATATGGATAGATCACTTCGTAGACAATTTATCTTACATGGGGACCAAGAGATAGGCTTACATAAGATGTCCAAATTTTGTGTGAGCTTAGGAAAAATAATAAGCTCTATAGAATGAAGTAATGAATTCAATTAATAGTTTGAGATAAAGAGAAATTTAATTTATCAAATTAAATCGGATTACATAACTTAAGAGAGTGTGTAATTTACCTTAAATAACCTACAGTCTAATGAATCTAGAAAAAATTTTGAATTAAGATTAACAATGAATATGAATGCATCTTAGAGGAATTAATTACCTAGATCCTAGCTTCATAACCGTGGTTAATTCTTGTGAGTTATTTTAGGCATTTACTTTTAATTATTTTGTTTATTTTCCTTATTAATTTAATCAATTAATCCACCATCCCATAGGAAAAACAATAGAGTTATAAATTCAACGATAATAGTAGTTTTACGAATTCGACACTTGGATTCACCATAACTATATTGAGTAGTGATAGGTATATTTGTTTTATCGTGTATTGTGGTATTGTTGACTATTATTTTTGGTTATTTTTCATTTAAAATTTAAGTACATCCATATACCATCACCTTTACAATCTCTTAAATCCATAACTAACAACCCCTCAAAGATACACTTGAAAGATATCTTACTTCATTCACACAAAGTGTTTAAAAGGGTTCTTAGTATTACGTGAATGAACGTACCCAAAACTCATTTGAAAACATATAAAAACCTAACCAAACTTCACAAACAAACACTTAAAATACCTTAAATCTTTTTAATAGATATTTCTCTATACTTAAATGCTTTACACACACCCCAATGCACTTATTTATAGGTAAAAATTCATTAACTAGTCATTTGCGACTATTATTACACATTAATCATCCATTAATTTGTTTTGCCAAGGAGGAACTTGTTATTATACGTGATTCTCGCCACTATTGGTCAAATTGTCTAAGGCATCAGTTGATCAGTGAACATTAGGCCAGTGACTGGTCGAATGATACATACCACTAGTCAACCAATCTCCTAAAAATGTGCATCCTAGTCAATCAGTTAAACTGGTTAGTTGACCAACAACTGATTGTCTACCACTAGTTAATTAGTCCATATATAGATTGGTTTTTCATAAACTTTAATAGATTTAAACGCATCCAAATCATCCTAAAATAATTTTTAATATTTAAAAATACTTTCTTAATGCACACACTTCAAAAACTTCCTACAAATCCTTTTTACATCAAGAGGATTATTTGAAAACAATTCCCCACCCAATTCCTCTTTATTATATAACCTATATGTATAAAAACTAATCATGATACAATATATATATATGAATAGAGTACTTCAAAATACTATGAGAAGATAAAATAAGACTACATTAAAAATTAAAATAACAAACCTATTAAAATTACTATCTTGATCTTCAAACTTAAGTCTTTTCCACTTGTTTATCATATACTCCTAATCTCCAAGGCTTCAAAACCTATTCCATTAAACCCATCTTTCTAGAATGCTAAACATAACAAAAAAATTGGTAGAATGATGGCTTTTGTCATCATCAGAACAAAGGTGAAAACTCCTTTAATTCAACAATTTCCCTCTTTTTAATGATGACAAAAAAAAAGTGATTATAAACCATAAAACTAAGATAAATGTTGAACCAATGGAGGTTCCAATCTTAGTTTTGATGATAACAAAATATAAAGTTTATTAATAAATTGAGTTATGTTTTGAAGGTTTAAAGATAGGTACATATAATGATGAAAGATTGGATTTTAAGGTCAAAATTGAAGGTATAGAAAGATCAAACATTATAGCAACTGAAAAATATTTTTAATTTCGTTTTGAAAATGTTTTAAATTAGGATTAAGGTTATGAAAATTTTTAAAATTGTTTGAAAGTATTTTGATTATTTTTTGAAATATATTTCTTAAACATAATTGGTCCATTTTAGTTACTGTCAAAAAGAGAAACTTTCCTTTTTTTTGTAATTCCTATGATCTCTTAATTCCAATGGCTAGTTAATTATTATAAAGCCTCTTACACATCCAAAACCCTAATTTTAACCCTTAGTAGCCGGTCAAAACACTCATAAAACATTTTATTAAGTGTTTTGACCTTACAAAGATATAATCATCAAAATTGTCAAACTTCAGTATGTTTATCTCTCTTAGTACGATTTTTGCTACTTTCATCTGTAGTTTTGTGGTTCTAAACCCTTAAACTCTGTCTCTATTACATCTTTAAATGTTTTAGTTTGTTTATTAACTCTTGATTGTTATTTTATTGCAAGGATTGATTGTTAAATATATTGTTATTAAACTTCTTCAAGTGTCTTATGTGGATGTTTCTTTAAATTTCTATTAAAACATTTTAAAACTTTTGAAGAGCTTTAAATTTATTATACTTTGATTCTTTAAGGTCTTAGTTAAGTAGCAATTTGATATTTATCATTTAATTACATTTCTAAATTTAGTTCTTACACTTATAAGGCATTATGAAAAAATCTATCAAGTCCTAAGATTTTTCTTCTTTAATCTGGTTTGCTCAATTTCAAGTTGCATTTTTGTGTGATTAATTGACTCTTTTGTATTTTTTAAAAGTCTTTAAGAAGCCCCAAAAAAAATTTTCTTAGTCATATTGCATTTCTATGTTGTTTTCTTGGCATAAAATGCTTTAAAAATTAGCCTATCCAAATTTCTAGATTTTCTATTTTTCTTCAATCTTCATTATTAGTGCTTCAAATCAGATTTTTGAGTTTTAAAATCACCTTATTCTATTCATATAAAGTTTACATTGGCTCAATGACGATATATTTTATCGTTACATACATAAGAGACCTTAGTTTAATGTGCTTCAATTGAAACATCTTTATAAGTGTATTTTTATTCACCTTTATGAATAAAATTTTTTATTCTTTACCTCAAAAAAAGAATTTTATAGGCCGCTCTTTATCTCATTAAAAAAAATCTCTCTGCCTATAAAATATTGGTATAAGGTTGCTCTTCACCTTCTAAAAAGAATGTTTTCATTAGGCTCCTCTTAATCTTTGAAAAATAAGATTGTGTGTGGGTTACTCTTTACCTTTGAAATAAAACTATAAGGATGCTTTTCATCCCTTAAAATAAGATTATAGGATTACTCTTTACTCTTAAAATAAGATTGTAAGGTTGCTCTTTACCTCCTCAGTAAAAGAAGATTATTATAAAGGTTACTCTTTACCTATTGAAGAAGATTTGTAGTGGCTATATTGGTGATATTACAAAATCCAGCATCATTAATGTTAAGAGTAGACTAGGGAACGTTAGTGTTCCCGAACTACTATAAATATCAGTGTCTTTTCTCTTCATTAAAATCCTTTTTTTATTGAATATATCATTGATTTGTTAACCTGTAAATAGCTTGATACTTATGTCATTGGAAACTGAAATATTGGTACTTATATCTTTGATTCATTCTTATTCTATTGTTGATTAGGTGATTGACTTTTGTTGATATTTGTACCATTTAGACATATTATTTATATTTATATTATTAAAAATTGAGTGATTGTTTCATACTTGTATTGTGATACATTGCTTGTACATTACATTTGGTTTATTTTGGTTTAGGAACTTCACTTAGTTTTGAATTGGTCTTAAGTTGTTAAAAATTCCAAATTAGGATCAATCTTTTAGAACACTCAATTCACCTCCTCTTAAGTGTCTTTAGGACCAACAATTGGCATCAAAGTGAGGCTCATGTGTTTCTTTAATTTCTAATGAAATTGTGAGAAAAAGATCTAAAATAAAATTCTTGAATAATTATTTTAGTCAAGAGTGATTTAATGTGCATAAACCACCTATTTTTAGTGGCAATGATTTCGAAGAATGAAAAACTATGATAATTTTTTTTATTATGGGCCAAAACTTTTTTTTGTAGGAAATTATTTCAAATGGTTGCTATGCTTGTTAAAATAATGTAGATCTTGTTTCTTTGATCAAAGTTGTTATATATTTGTTACTTAGTGCACTAAATGAAAATTTTTATGATAAATTTCTATATATAAATATATTTCTGCTAATGATATTCAGAAGAGATTAGAGCAAAGTTTTGGTAAGAATGAAGAAAAGGATGAGGCCAAAGATGAAAAAATGGAATAAGAGGAAGTACAAAAAATTAGCTTTATGTCCTCAATGAAAGAAACTCCATTTACATCAAATATTCAAAAGGAGATAATGAGGTAACTTCTAAATCTTATAATGTTAGTGATAAGGATAATGATGATGATTATAGTGATAAAGAATTGTCTTATGATGAATTGGTTAAATGTCTTAAGTATGTTAATTTGAAGAGGAAGAAGCTCTCTTCCAAGCAAAAGGATGTTTAAAAGAAATTAAACAATTGTATGACTAAGAATGATAGATTGATTAATGTGAATGAATGTTTGGAAAAGGAAATCGATGATTATGGATTTAAATGTGAGAAGTTGAAGAATGAGATAAAAGACACATTAGAATCTAGGAATGCATGCATGATAGAAATTGATAGATTAAAGAATGAGATGAATGGCATGATAGAATCTATAAGTGTGAATGTGTTTCTCATAAATATGAAAATGAAAAGTGATGAATGAAAATGTTTATTTAAAGAAGCAAGTGGATTCCTTCAAGATGAAAGAAGGAAGTAGATGCCTTTAAGGAATCATTTTCTAAGTTCATAAAAGGAAAAAAAAAATAGATTGCATGCTAGGATCATAAAAGAATTCTCTTGATAGACATGGTCTAGGATTTTTTTTTTTTAATGGAAATGGTTATAATGATGCTAAAACTATTTTTATTAAGGGTAGGAACTTAGTCGAGGAAAATGTTCCTAAGCCATTTTTGAACAGTGATTCATTATCATGTAATTTACAAACTAGGAAGAACAAATGTGTTTTAACACATTCTTCAAAGGCCTACATCTAGGGTAGATGTGCATGTTTCTAGGAATAGGTATAACTTCTTTAAACATGAAAAAATTGAAAACAATTCATATGGATCATATAGGAGGTATTTTAAGAAATCTACTATTTAAGTATCAAAACATCATTCTAATTTATATAGAAACGTCCTCTATACATATTTTAAGCCAAAGAACATGTCTCACTCTCATCCTATGCCAAATCTATACCAAAAAAGAACTTTTAGGAATGGTATACATAAAACCGCATATAGAAACAACTTTAGGCCACATGTACATTTTTATAATGAGCCATATGTTTGTGATTTTTATGATAGACCTAGACATTTAGAAAGATTTTTTTTGATAAACTTGCAAGGTTTTCTAGTATGTCAAAAGGTAAAGGAAATGGAAAGATTTCTAACCTATAGGGATCTAAGATGATGTGGGTACCAAATATACGTTGAATTTTGTCTTTTAGGTGCATGAATATCAAGTGCATCTCTAAGAACAAAAGAAGAAAATCGTCAAAACATATTGTTCAACCAAGAAAATGAAAAGAAGTTGTAATTGGTGATATATAGAAAAAGAGAGGTACTCCTTTAACTTGATAGTTTAATGAACTTGAATTATGTTTTTTTATGGTTGATGTTATTAGAACGATATTTGAAATTTTTGATATTTTAAAGTGATGATGAATTGTAGGATGTCTTAAGAATAATTTAAGTCAAGTGATATATCAAACACACATCATTGTCTTGACTATATCTTAATGAATGTTTTTAGTGTCTTGGATGTGATTATTTAAATATCATGACATGTGTCTTGATTAAAAGTGACATTTTTGTTTGAATATCACTAGGTAACTCGAAAATGATTTTGACTCAAATAATCATAGAGTGAGGTGTGTTATTATGTTTGGACAAATAGTTATAACCAAAACACTTTTAGGGAATAGGAATTCCTAAAATTTCATTTATAAGGTCTTTAGAAAGATTGATAGAAGCTCCTTAAACTTTAGAAACGATATGATACTTATTACATAAAAACACAAAGCAAGCCAACCAACAAATCTTGATAAAAGAGAAAAACACAAAAATAAAAAACAAAAACAAAAGGATACGGATGGGGTGCCTCCCATCAAGTGCTTATTTTAGGTCATAAGCTTGACCCTTAGCATATCAATGTTATTCGTTGTCGAACGGATGCTTGAGACCAATAAGTAGCATGCTCAGACTTCGTGGGTAGCTTGGAGCACCTTCCATCGAAATAGACTCCTTTTCAATATAATGCCCTGAGACTTCTGTCGACTAGAACTTCATTGTTTCTCCATCATAACACTAGAAACAACAAAAACAACAAAAAGAAAAAAGAAAAATAACACTAGAAATAACAAAAACACAATCGCCAGCTCCTCGACAATGGTGCCAAAATTTTGGTGAGTCTGTCGCGGACTACCAAATAATAAATTTACCTAACTAATCCAACTAAGTAGCTAAGGTGAGTCAGGGTTGATCCCATAGGGAGCTAGGGTATGCTAAAACTATTCTAATGCTGCATAAAAAGGAAAAAAAAAAAACCCCTAGATGCAAAGATATTAAGACT
>JAOXYD010100033.1:0-11759 GCA_028565735.1 Pinacopodium congolense | reverse complement strand
ATAAAGCATGAAAGCATGAGATGTATGTAAGTGTGTAGAGTTGAAATAGGCATGAGATTGGAACAATATACATGAAACTCAAGTTTAATTTGATGTCCATCTTTTCAACCCATTTTGCATGAACTTAGGACTTGAATATGAAAGAGCTTTAAGAATTAAAGTTATATAGCTAGATTTTAGTGAGATCGTGGTGAAAGAATCATGCAAAAAGGATTAATATAACTAGAGTTATGACCATTCTCCCGAAACTGCCTATGTCATGTACTATTATGGGAAACCCGAATTGTGTATTAGTTTTTGAGGTACTTAGGGCCCAAATTTGGAGTAGGTTAAAACATGATAATTTTTTCATAATGTCTTGACATGTTGATGAAATAATCACTATGATTGAATGAGTATAACTTAAGTTATGGTCATTAAATCGAAACTACCTTAAGTGAGACCCTAAATCTAGAATAGAAAGATAAGTCCTAATTTTGTGGCATTTAGAGGCTGAATAAGAAAGAGCTTAAAGCATGAAAGATGTAGATACAGATCCTAACTTGAATATGGTGAAAGAGGCATGTCATTTAGATTAGTGTATTGAAAGTTATGCATATTTTTTTGAAGTGAGATCATAGTGAACTTTGGAAATAAGAGTCTTTCAATGGATGTAGAATAGATTGCTACAAGATTCCATAAGTTTCGATTGTGAGATGATGATATATATATATATATATTAAAGATTGGATGGTTTGGCATCTATGTGTATGAATAAGGTGAATTAGAAGTGATTAAAAATGAATCAAGCATGCATTAATCATGGCATATTCATACATGCATAATTGGTCATTATGCAATTGAACAAATAATAATATGTGTGTATGTAATGCAATTATAGGAGAGCTCTTTGAGCATCATCAAGACGTCAACCGAATGTCCAGACATTGAATATCTGGAGATCACTGTGAGTTGGACTATAGTGCACAATCACTTTATATGCTGTGTTTAATCCAGTTATTTCATTTCTTGCTTGTATTTGAAATTTGTAAAAACTGATCTGATCATGTATATCTAATGTGGAGGTATAAGGTGGTGTGTCTACTACTATTCCGGACACTGAGTGTCTGAGGATGTTTGGTATCGAAAATGCATTGAAAGTGTTGACTTGTATGTGAATTTTGAGACCTACGTGCTTAACTGTGCTAAATGTAGGACTCTAATATGATAATTATATTCTGTATATGTGTTTGACATGTGCTCCCACTCTGATTTAATCGAAAACTGTCTAATACTGTATGATTCCCAACCATGGGTTAGATGCTGGACTTAAGTTCGATGATTCTAAAAATACTAACTATATGTGTATTTTGCTTGATTGACTGATTGTATGATCTGTAATGTGTTACTTTACATTCATGAAATGCATGTCCACATTAATGGTGTTGTGACTGAGGTGACCAGGCTAACTGCAGTTTGGTATGGGGCTTATGCCCGTGGTTGGAACGAACCTTAGACTTAAATATGTATGGACCCGCTTTCCACTACAAATCGAGGTTGGTGCCCGAAGAATGAGTCTAGTATTAGCTACTGATATGGGACAGTAAATAGCATAAAGTCATAACAAAATAAAAAGAAAATCGAGTCCCATGTGTATTTATAATTGTATTCTCACATGATAAAATATCATTGTCTAATCATACTTTGATATGCCAAACACATGAAAAACGTGATTCTAATTGTGATGATTCTGTGATTTTTATGTTATATGGTTATGTATGGATACAGTAAGCACATCAATGATAGCCCCTCACTGAATTTTTCCCCAAAAACTCATCCCACTCAACATTTCATGTCAGAGGGAGTTCGACTCCTAGATTGATACCGTGTAGAGAGAGGGAGATCTGCATACTAGGGTTTACAGACTTACCATGGATCAGAAGTTGGTCAGCTGAAGTCTCAAAGAGCCTAGATAGCATGTTTTTGTTCTATTTGCTACTTTTGTACAACACTTTTTTATAAGTGAACACACTTTCATGTATAAACATGGTCGTGTATAGTTTATGATGATGTGTAAATGGAATTTATTTTAATGAAATATGAGTTTTGATGACTATGTTCCATTAGCTTATGTTGCATGATACCTATGATAATTGCTCTAGCGTGCCATCCTTGTAGGGTATTTACTTGGATATTCATCATAATTTCGAGTAGGTGTCCTATGAAAGTGGGATGCTACACTAAGACTGCAAATCCAAAAATCAACTTTTTAAAATTAAAGCCCATGGACTAGATTTAAAGTATAATCAAACTTTAAACTAAGTTTAATGAAGAAAAGGCATTAGTCTTAACTATAGCTTTGTCTTAAATTCGTGAAGGAACTCTACTCTAGCCTTCAAAATTGTTTAAAGCTCAACTAATTCATTAATCACCTCATCCTTAGCTGGATTCCTCATTTTGATAATTTTTAGTAATTTATAAATCATTTTATAATTCAAAATTACAAGGTTTGAAGCATAGTAGAATAGTTTAGTATTTTTTATCTTTTTATTCAATTAATTTTGAATTTTCTAGATAATTATAATTTGATTGGCCTAGTACTTACATCATATAAACTTCTTCGTGGGATCGATTCTCGGAGTCTTAAATATATTCCACTTTATTACTTGGTTAGACTGGTATTCTTGTCGAAAAGTTGATCTCAAATGAATTGTTAAATTATACGTTGAAAGATAAATTAATTTGAGCTAATTTTGTATGTGGCCAATTGCAATTATATATATATATATTTATTTATATATGTATGTATATGTATATATTCATCTTTAGGTCTTCTCTAAATATAGTAGTGAATAAGTCACTCTTTTTAATATAGAAGATAGGGTGTGAAGTTCTTTTTATATGATAATCAGGCCTAGCAAATTGAAAAATGACACATTCCTTTGATATAGAAATAGCTTATAAGAATTGTGAACACATGTCGCACTTCTTTGATAATGGTAAGGCCTATAATGATATTTATCCTGATTTATGCCTTTTTTTATCTTAAATTGAGGCTTAAAAAAAGATTTTGAGCATGTTTGATGTTATTAATTCCTATAATATGCATGCATTTGTTTTGCATCCTTGTACATATTTACTTTTTTTGTGAATGGCATGCCTTCTTGGTCTAAAATGTGAATCATGCATGAAAATTTCCTTTTTTTTATGGCTTAAAAGATGACTCATGAATGCAACATGCTTGTATCGTACTTAAAATATAGGCTCATAATATTTATTCTAAACATTTAAAAATAATATTGGAATCAGATAGTATACTTCCATAGGTAAAATCAATTTCATATTTACCAACTGAACTATTTTGGGGTTTAACTATATATTCTTGTTCTTCGCTCTTTAAAGTGAACTTAGAAAGGGAATATTTAAGCCCATTGATCTTGTCCTTTAATAATTGATTTTCATGCAACAAATCATTCATATTGTAATTACAAATAACCATACTTTTAGAGTATATCGTGTCATGATGATTCAATTTCTCATTTTTAATTATACATATACCTAAGAAGTTTTAATCTTCTTTATACTTGAAAGAAAGTTTCTTTCATTTCATGTTCATTACCACAAGAATAAGAATAACAATGTAACTCATCATGGTTAGCCATAAATTACATTCTCATGACTTTATTTTTGGATGCCTCATTCTTCAAACTAATAGTGTCATCCTAAGTAGTTCTAAGTGCTTTATTTTTCTTCTTCTTAAAATTTTTCCCCTTTTCTTCTTTAAGAACTACTTGAATTTAATTATGATGAATTTCACGTCATCCTCATCACTCTCACTTATGGCGGTCTAATCATCATCACTTTTCTCATCCTTAAAGACGTTGAAGAGCATGTCCTTTTTTATTAGAGTAGCTTCTTCTTATATATTTCATTTATCTACATATCATAAGTGAAGGAAGATCTGATTAACTCTTCTAATGACAAAACAGTAAAATCTTTTTCTACTTATTTTGTCTCTTAACTTTTAAATAAAGTCCTAAGCAATTATCTTACGATTCAAGATTAATATAATTCTTACCAAAACTTTTAAAAGCATTAATAATAAAAATGAAATGAGCATATATATTGAAGATAATCTCATATTTTTTCATGTGAAATAATTTATATTAATACACTAATAAGTTCATTTTATGTTCTTTAACTATAGCACTACCATTATATGTGATTTCAAGTGTGTGTCATATCTCATGGGTAGTCTAACTTATCCACATCCTATTGAATTTATTTATGTTAAGAGTACAAAATAAAATATGCACCATTTTACTATTTAGTGAAATGAGTCCTTTATCGTTATTACTTCATCTACTTATATTTATCGTTATTACTTCATCTACTTATATCATTTAGTACTTTAATCTCCATTTTATTTGTAACTATGATTTTTATTAGGACATAAAAATTATTCTTTATGATATCCTAAAGATAAAATTTTTTTACTAAAAGAAAGTGCTTCATCATAACTTTTTAATAAAAAAATCATCCACATAAGAAATGGTGCTACCAGTTTCATTATAATCTTTGCTTAAAATTTGGTTGAACAAATATGAAATGAATGAAAGCTACTATGATATAATTATTGATCTTGAGGGCACACGAAAAGGATAAATTGTTTGTGTACAATATTTGGTACATTTTTAAATTTAGTGAATGAGTTGCACGTATTAATGAATGATTATGAAAAATTCATCTATGATAGTTACATAATAATTATACGTAAAAGAGAGATAAAATTGATTTTTAGCAATTTGGTGAATCATTTCTTGATCTATGTCCACTCCCTAAACTTTAATTTACTCATTTTGTTAATCTTTTAATTGTTCAATTTATGCTATTTTCTTCCTTTTGCTTGATTTATCTTTCGTTGAATATTTTGCTCGATTTTCCTTTCTATTGAACTTAAATTCACACATATTTAAAGTTGAGCTACTAATATTGCTTAAAATAAATTGAACTTAATATTTTACATATTTATAACTAAAGTACTAAGATTGATAATAACAATATGTTATTTTACTTGTCCAAAAAGATATTAAGGCTCCATTAACAAAATATGACCTTAGGAGTAGAAAATTTTCAATTTAATTCTTTAATTGTATAAAGAGTTCATATTGTGAATAAGATTTTGAAGTAATCTTAGGGACTCACTAAATAGGCTATCAAACAAAATACTGTAGTGTTGCAAGGATTTCAAGCCACATATGTCGATTACCAATTTTTGGTCAAAATATTGAACCACCAACAAAATTGAACTTTTTTAAGAGATTGTTTGAAATCACTATTATTTTTTTACATAATTTTTAGTTTTTTTTCTTATTTTTTATTTTTAAATAAAAATTTATGCAGTTGAGAATTGTAATAAAAAATAAAAATGAAAATCTATGGGATTGATATTTATCATAAAAAACTAATTTAATAATTATTATTAAATACAAAATAAATTTAAAATTTTAAAGCAAAACATTTTCATAAACTTTAAAATACATATTAATTAATAGGTTATATTCATCATTCATTGTAGAAAGTTATATATATATAGAATTATTTATTAAATAGAAAATTCAAATTTATTTGTTTATGAATTTTTATTTTTATTTTTATAAATTTATAAAATGTATACATTTTTGTCGTTAATTTCCTTATTTAGAAAAATAAATATCAAAAATCAAAAGCACATACTCAACCAAACAAGAAGAAAAACAACATGAAAATGCATTTGCATCAAATGGCTTGAATCATTTTAAAAACTATAATTTGAATCGTTCATAACAGGGACGCGTAAAAGTAGGATTTCCATTAATGTGAAGATAACAGGAATCAGATGAGTAATCATTCATTTCGTGAGTGTCTTTAACTGTGGTGGAAGAAGCCATGAAGTTTACCTGGCAAAAATTCATAACAGATATTCCGTCATTTGGCGTCTTGTGGAAGGAGTTTTTTTATATATAAAATGTTTATAATTTCTCGTACTAGGATTTTGCATGTATTTCAATTAGGTTTTCTTGCATACTGGCTCCAATTCTCACTTTTTTCGATGCATGAAGAAAGTTTAACCTGTAAAGAAACAACAAAACGGTTAGCTCACGATTACTTGTCCCAATGGAATATTTCAATGCCGAAAATCACGCGTATCCTATGGTGAAACGTCCAACCAACCAATTATGCAGCTATATGTGGATTTTTTTTTTTACTTTTTTCTTTTTAAAAGAATTGAATCTCCATCTTCTTTCGAAAATTTGAATTAATAACAGAGTACCATACGACTATTTATTTATAAAGACTGGTTTTTCTAATGGGATGCGAAAAAAGCAATACAAGATTTTCTATAGCAAATAAAAAATATAGAAAATGTTTTGTTACAATCATAAACTTGTATAAACGAATATAATGTAGCAAATTATTTATTTTGTTATCTATTTTAAGTAGCTGAATCCTTTGAACAAGTTCTTAAATAAGATGAACAAATTTTTAATATCTAAAAAGCTTACTTAAGTAAGTGTAGAAGATATAACAACTATTTATAAGAATTTTATAGGATCTTTTTTTACTAAATTTCACACCACTTAATTAGATCTTTTATTAAGCCATTTTATTTAATTTTCTTATCCGTAGTTTTGAAAATTAGCAATTAATGAATGTTTAAAATTAGAAAAATATTTAACATTCTCCCTCTCAGACAAATATTAATTATCATGTTAGTAATAAAATCATAAAAAATGGCTAAGAGAATAAAGCTATACTAGTTGACTTTAAGAAAATATTTGATTCAAAGATAAATGAAATCCATTACTTGGTCTCATAAGACTTTTAATACCATAAATATATCAAACATGTGTCATATATAATATAGATCTAATATAATAATCACGCATATCTAATAATTTTATGAACATAAATAAAAAAATAGAATGTAGTAAATAACAATGATAATTGGATTATCTACAATTTACTATGTTTCATTTATTGATCTCAATTTCTTTAAAATTTATATTAAACTATAATAGAGAAATATGTTTTCTCCTATTGTATGCTAAATTTCAATAAAGAAAATCTTTACAGTATTGAAAAATTTATATCCCACTATCTATCATTAACCCATATATATCTCAAGATTTTTGTATATGTTAGCAGTTATAGGATTAAGGTCAAACTATAAATATACCCAATGATTTATAATATACTTAATATTGATACAAATCTTAGGACTTTTACTTATATTGTAGTATAAAATAATCTATATAATTGAGAACAAAATGATGATTATCAAGATATATAATCAATACAATCATCATATATATATATATATATATTGTATCTTGAGTAAATATACAATTATCTATCAAAAATAGTGGGGTGAAATCCTTTAGTTAGAGGCTTAGCTAGCATATATTCAATTAAAATTAAAATGTGTTCCACTATAATGCCACCTTTTTATCCAGGTTCTTTTATGATTAAATATTTGATTTTTAAATGATTAAATCTTATGATATTATTATTATTATTATTATTATTATTGACCAATATTACAAATGACTATCATAGTATAAGTGGATAAATCTAGTAACTGAATCAGAATCAACTACAGATAGTTTAGAAATCAAATTTCTCAACTAAATTGCTTATGGAGTAGGGCCATAACATATAATAAACTTAGCATGTATAGTCAAAGAGTTCACATGTGTTTATTTGACACTTTCATGAAACTGCACCATCTACCAATATAAAAATTTATCATGATGTATATTTTTTGCCATTTCGACACATTGCAAAGTTAGAAGAATATGTATTCATAATCAGATCTAAATTCTTAACTTTCTTGTATGTTAACATATAATATTTATACCTAGAAGATATGTTAAAACTCATTTAACCATATTTTGGTAGCATATACTTGAGTTAAACAAATAACTACCTGGTAGTCTAATAAAGAATGCAATATCCGATATAATAAATATATGAGTAGACATTAGACCACCAACTGCATTAGAATATAGAACATTCTTTATTACCACTTTTTCAACTTCATTCTTGAGGCACTATGTCAAAAAAAATTTCTCTTTATGAAAAATTAGTGTTATTAGTCTTAAAGACATTCAAGAGGAGGGCCAATTAATTGTTTTAAAAATTTATTCCTAATATGAAAATTTAAAAAACTGAAGACAAATTCAAAACTAAAGGAAGTTCCTAAACTAAAATCAACCAAATGTAATGTGTAAGTAATGTAACATAATACAAATATGAAATAATCACTCAATTATCAATAATATAGATATAAATAATCTGTCTAAATGATATAAATATCATCAAAAGTCAATCAACTATAGAATAAGAATGAATAAAAAGTACAAGTAATAATATTTTAATTTATAATGGCATAAGTATCAAGCTATTTCAAGGTTAATAAGTCAATGCTACATTCAATAACAAAAATAAGGAGTTTAAGGAAGAGAAAAGATATCAAGATTTATAGTAGTTCAGTAATTCTAATGTTGCTTAATATACTCCCAACACTAATGATGATGGAATTTACACTATCACTAATATAGCAATTGTAAGTCTTCTTCAATAGGTGAAAAATAACCTTTATAACAATCTTCTTTCACTAAAGAAGTAAAGAGTAACCTTACAATCATACTTCAAGGGTGAAGATTAACCCATACATAATCTTATTTTTCAAGGGTCAAGAAGAACCCAATCAAAATCTTCTTTCTAAAAGGTAAATGGTAACCTTATACCAATCTTTTTTAGACAAAGAAGAGCCCTTGCAAAATTTTTATGAGGTAAAGACCAGCCTATACAAATTATTCCCAAAAAAGTGAACAAAAATATACCTATACAAAAGTATCAATTACCGTATAATAAACTAAGGGCTCTTATACATATAAAGATAAAATATATGATCAATGAGCCTTTGTGAACTTTAAATAGATAGACTATGATGATTTTTAAACTCAAATTTGATTTGAAACACTAATAATGAAAAACAAAAATCTAGAAATTTGGATAACTTAATGTTTATAGCATTTTATGCTAAGAAACTCATTTAAAAATACGATATGATCAAGAAAAATGTTTTGGGGCATCTTAGAGACTTAAAAAAACACAAAATAGTCAACTAATAATACAAAAAATGCAACTGGAAATTAAGCAAACTAGATTGAAGAAGAAATAGTCTCAACACTTGATAAATTTATGTATAATGTCTTATAAATGTAAAAACTCAATTAGAAACAGAATTAAATAATGAATATTAACTTGTGACTTCAATAAGACCTTAAAGAATCAAAGGATAATAAATTTAAAGCTTATAAAAAGGTCTAAAACATTTGAACAGAAAGTTAAAGCAACAACCACTCAAGACACTTGAAGAATGTTTAATAACAATAAATTTTCAACGATCAATCCTTGTATAAGAATAACAATCAGGTGTTAATACTTAAACTAAATCATTTAAATATGTAATAGAGATAGAGTTGAAGGGTTTAGAAATACAAAATCATAGATGGAGTCAACAAGAATTGAATTTAGAGAGGAAAACACACTTAAGTTTGACAACTTTGACGAATCTATTTTTGTAAGCTCAAAACACTTTCTAAAACATTTCTTCAATGTTTTAAATGGCTCCTAAGGATTACAAAATAGGGTTTAGGATGTGTAAGAACCTTTAGAACAATTGAATATTGTTGGAATTAAGAGATCATAGGAATTACAATAAAAAAGGAAGGTTTCTGTTTTTGATAGCAATTAAAATGGACCATTGATGTTTAAAAAAATATTTCAAAACATGATCAAAATACTTTCAAACAATTTTAAATATTTTACTAACATCAAACCTAATTTAAAACATTTTCAAAACATAATTAAAACTATTTTATGATGCTACTTTAGTTTAAGTGTCAATAAAAAACTTTATAGAAAAGTTAAAACTTATGAAATGCATAAGTGAAATTTTGAGCCTTTAGAATATGTAAACTTAAAGTGATACTTACATATGCTTAAGATATTCAACAAGTAATCTTGAATATTCTCTGATATATGATTTTTTTGCCCTTCAATTATCACTTCCAAATCGAATCTTTCATCATCATATGTATGTATCTTTAAACCTTCACAACATAAACTCAAATCATTAGTAAACTTCGTATTTTGTTATTATCAAAATTAAGATTGAAACCTCCATTGATTCAACAAGTGTTGTACAAGGTTTACGTTAAATTAAACCTCTACAATAGTTGCTCGTTATATGCATTTTATGATATATTTAACAAGTTTTGAGTTCTGTTATAGTAAATTTGAATACCAAAAATGAAAAATGCTCCATTAAGATCTTTCATGTCAAAATTTTTGAACAATAAATGTGTGACCTTATGCAACATGTTCAAATTATTTAGTGTAAGTAGAAGATCGATATATAAAAATAAAAAACTAATCTTTCTTTCCCAAATTGATCTTATAATATAAATATCTTTATTTATTCTTCACAAATCCAAATAAAGTAATTACTTTATCAAATTTCATATACTACTGATAGAAGGTTGTTTCAATTCATATAATAATTTCCTTAATTTATAAATTAAATGAATTTTGCTATCATAAAAAACCTTTAGACTGCACTATATAGACCTCCTCATAAAAGTCTCAATTTTAAAAGGTGGTTTTAACATCTATCTAGTGTAACTTCGGATCATAATGTGTTATTCTTATCATAATTACCCTAAATGTATCTTTATAAGATACAGGAAAAAAGGTGATATTAAAGTCTTTCTACTTCTCTTTAAGAAAAAGCTTTGGTGACCAAATTTAGCTTTGAATTGCTTAACCTTACCTTAAGAATTCTTTTTTATCTTATAAAACCATTTGCAGCCAATAGGTTTATAATTTAAGGTCAAATTAAAAAGTTTCTATACCTAATTATGCTTTATAAATTACTTCTCATCTCTTATTGTATCCCAATAAAAAACTACACGAGTAACAAAAATAACATCTAAAAAAATGAATGGATAAACAACATATCAAATGCCATAATATTCTCACCAAAATAAACAATATAATCAAATGTTAGAGCAAATATGTTTATCCTAATGGATCTTCTTTATAGAACCTATTATTTATGTGCCATAAGAACCTTAATTTGTGTCTATAATTTTTCCTAATTTTATGATATAATGGCACTAAGTCTAGAAATTTTATGATTGACATAATACTCGCCTCTAAGATCAAACTCAACAATTATGATTGATCTTCTCATTTTATTCTCAAATACTGTATAAGATCTTAAATTTTTTAAGAGTTCCATATTTTTCTTTAATAAATAACACAAATTTGTATCAAGAAAAATCATTAATAAAAGCCACAAAATATCTAGAGCCATAAATGCTGGGTAAGTAAAGACAACAAATATCATTATAGATAATATCTAAAAAATCAAAACTGCATATTGATCTATTTTTTTTATTTTGATCAATTTACCTCTACAAAAATTAATACATATTTCTAAATCAATAAAAATAAGAGTTGGAATAATATTTTTCTTTATCAATATATCAATATATTCTTTAGAGATGTGATTCAATTTATTATGCTGTAATATGTTTAATTTATCCTTTATTAAACATCTTTTATGAATAATCCTTTTAGTAACGTATGAAGAAGTATAGAGATATTTAGGATTAAAGCATATCTTATATAAACTATATGATAAAAGGTTGTACCAATATGTTTTA
>JAOXYD010100032.1:0-25454 GCA_028565735.1 Pinacopodium congolense | reverse complement strand
ACTCAAAAATACACTCTACAACTCGAATTACAAGTGTTTGAAGCCTAATCTATCAAAGAAAAAGAAGAAGAGAGAAGTTAGAGCTTCTCACTCTAGTTTGATCTGAAAACTGCCTAGCTGATCCGAGTTAGATGTGTTTGTTTGGCTCTTAGCAGGCTTTGGAGGGTCCTCCCACATGCCAATAGACAAGAAGGACTAAGAACCCAAATAACAAAACAATAGGAAGTATTATTCTGCTAAGAGAAAGGAATCACAAATGCAAGTGTAAATGAACATTCAGATAAGAATAAAACAAGACAATGAACAAATGAGATGAAGCATGAATGGTAGCCGAAATTTTTGACTCAACAGCTTCCTAAACACGTTTTTGCATGAGTTCATGGTTGCATTCTCATGGCTAGATCCTCTCTTTGGTGAACTTGAAGCTTGTAACCGTCCACCTTAAGTAAATAAAATATTGAAGCCGATATTCATCATGTGCATCTGTTATCCAAGACCAATTTAAACTTCTTGCTCTCTCCTTTACAAGCTACTTTGGCAGCCACTTTTGTTAACCTTGGAGAGCTCTCCTCTTTGAAAGTTGTTACTATTGACACTCCTACTCCCTAGCTTCTAATGATGTGATGAACATGCTCTCCTTTGGTAAACTTTTGGCTCTCACTTAAAACATAGGCAAATCATACTTGTTTTAGGCAAGTTACAGTCATTATCCTCCTCTTGTTTCCAAGCTTTTTGTCTTATTTATGCTACCACTTGTCTCCAAGAAAGGTTGCATGATGACTTTAATTGATGAAGCTTTGTGCGTGACTTTCTAGCCCTCTCCAAATCAGTTTGCTCATTTCTTTAGACCATGTTCTGGTGTTGTTTAATGAGTGGATGGAAGGCTATACAAAGGCATGTGAGCTATGTCCTTTTTTCAAGCAAAGAAGGCTAAGTCTCTGACCTAATAAAGCTCTCTTTTTGCCTCCAATAATTCACATGTATGTTGTCATTTTAATGCAAGAATGGATTCCACTTAACCATGCATGGTGGGAGTAGTTAGTTATCTGTTTTTAGGCTATCACATGCATTGTTTTGGATAGGTTGATGAGGGACTTTAGATGATGTTTTTGGTGCTCCAAATGAGCTACAAATGATGTTTTTTGAAGGTTTGCTTAAACACCAGTCAACTATATTTTTGGATAGCTTCAACTATTGTTTAATGCTCTCCAATCTCTAGTCATTTTATGCTCTTAAATTGGGTGCATTTAGACAACATTAGACATCAAATTTCTACTATGCTTTATCACCAATTGGCTGTTCGTAGGCTTCATTTTGGGTAGCTCCAAGTGATGATTAATGTTCCCAAATAGTTCTCTAATTCATGTAATTTTTGGACAGCATTGACACACTCTTATCTAAGTCATTTTGAGCTTCAATTAGCCCTTCATAAGCCATCTAATTTCCAAGCTATTTTGTATGAATCAAGATAGCTTTAATTACTTCAAAATCTTCATGCTTTAATCCAATTTTTTAATTCCATCATTAAACCTAATCATAAAATTAATAGGAACACAAAATTAGCAATTTAACATAAAAATAAGAATAAATTCAAATGAAATAACATATTAAAATATAACAAAATTCATGCCTATCATATTACTTGTGATTAACCCTTTACCCTTTTTACCTTACCTTGGCCCAAACCCCATTACAACCAAGTAAAAGCCCTTTTCATCCATGATTGCATGTATTCTATGTAGATGAAATAGGTGTATTTTTAAGCCTATGGTAGTGTAATCTCATAGAGGGAGTCTTAAGTGAACACCAACCCTTACATACTTGAGTGATTTGAGCGAATACCGTGAGGAAAGTCCATCTTAGTTTTATTCTTATCTTTGATCAATGGTGTCTACCTTTGACTTTGTTTATAGGAACTAATGAAAAGATTATAATATAAGTAGTAGTTCGATGCTTGAGTTTGCCGAAGTTTGGGGGATTGCATGTATTTGATTTTTTTTGAAAATGAATTGACATAATATCTTGGTTGTGATTAAATTGCTTAAGGACAAGCAAAAGTTCAAGTCTGGGGGTATTTAATAGGGATGCATTTCATAGTATTTCTATATGAGTTTCAATGCCATTTTGTCCCTATTTTATTGCTTAAATACTTAATTTGTGTTCCTTTTGTGTTTACATTCAGATTTTTCCTTAAGGAACAAATACAAGTTTAAAGGACCAAGTTTTGAGTAAAAATTATAGTTGTCACCGTTGAACAAAGATCAGTCGATCGAACTCAAGACATCGGTCGACCGAAGGCAAGACATCGGTTAAACAAACATAAGGACCAGTAGACCGAATAAGACCATTTAAGACATCGATCAACTGAACTAGGAAATCGGTCGACTGAATGATGCTATTCAAGACATCGGTTGACTAAATTCAAGGATTGATCGACTGAACATCCTAACAATGACAAAAATTAGCAAGAACGACGTCGTTTTGAGACAAACCCTTAATATAAAAGGAACAAGTGTCCAAATTTCATACATCGCATTCTCTCAATTATTTCTTTTTCTCTAGCCATATTTCCTATTAGTTTAGGGTTTTGTTTTGTTTCTTTTTCCATGTTCTAACTTAGTTTAAATATTATCTTGTGCTTTCTTGTTGCTACTCCAATCTAGATCATAGATAGTTATTTATTTTGATGTTTGTCTTCTTTTATTTTCTGTTATTTCTTATTCTAATTTTGTTTGATTTATTTATGTATGGAATCTTGGTTTCTAATTAATATAAATTTTGTTTCTTTTATTTTCCAGCATATTCTCATAATTTGGGTTATTGTTTATGCATTATTGTTGGTTTTTCTGTATTTTCAGTTTGTGTTTTGTGTTATTTTTGTGATGTTATGTGCTATGGGAATGTCATGAATTAAGGATTAAGGCTTAGGATTAGCTACTCTAAGTATGATTCTTAGTTCAATTGCTAGGTGGTAGCTTGTGATATGTAATTATCCATAACTAATACCACAAGTATCAATAAGTTGATTGCGTTTGTAGGTAAACTTACTTAATTAATATAGGATTCCATTCCTCTAAGTTACATTGTCTGAGCTTGTGTGACCATGGCTTAGGTTAGTCATTCCATAGTTTGTTATTGCTATCGCTTCGTTAAATCTAGAGAGCTTATTCTAGGTTACCTCATGATTAGGGGTAGGTTTTTTATCATATAAGACCTATCTAAATTTTGAGGAACTGAGGGTTTGAGAGCTTGTTAGAACCTATAAGCTAGCATCTTATACCAGTCACAACTTATCTGTTTCGAGGATCAATTATAAGTCTAGAATCCTGGATCTATCTTCCACCCAGATTTCTTATTCGTTATTCGCTTCTTGTTTGTTTGCTTTAGTTTCTTTAATGGTATTTAGTGTTTAGTTTAATGTCGTTCAATTCCATGGGTTTGTTTTTATTTTCTCTTCTTTTTGTGCAACATCAAAAATAGCTCCTAAACACTACTGGCTCCCTGTGAGAATGACCTTGACTCACTCTAACTACTTAGTTAGGTAGTTTAGGTAAATTTATTATTTGGAAGCTTACGACGAGTTATACCATAAATAATTCCAATCTTTATGGGACGATATCCACTTATAATACAAGTTATCATCTGTGCACTAGTAATATTAGCATAAAATAAGTTATTAGTTGTTAAGAAATTAACAATAGTTAAAGGATGTGATAAATGAATGCATATATTTAAGACTACGATATTTACTTACTAATTCATTATAATTACAATCTATGTGAGATCTAGCTCTAATATCACTTATTGCTTCCCAAATGACACTTAAAAAGGGGAGTGAATTAGGTTCTCTAAATTTTTTTAGGTCAGTTATACCTAAATTTAAAGTCCTTCTAAAACATAAGTGAAAGCTTAAAATAAATTAATAAATAATATAAAATAAAATAAACCTAAAATTAAAAGAGATAGGTAAGAGGGGTGTAAATCAATTTGTAGTAGTTCGGTGTCTAACTACTCACCTACATCCACTCCTGAACACCTTGTTAGGAATTCCACTATTAAAAATGCCATTGGTACAACAACTGCTCCCTTTCAAAGGCTCTAAGGTAGCCTTTATGATTTCTAAAGTTCACAACTAACACTCCCTAAAAAGTACACATACAGAGATTTCTAACTTCACACACATAAAGTATTTAGGAGGGCTTTCAATAGCACTAAAATGGATGCATAAAGCTTCACTAAAAAAACACACCAAAATGCTCAAAACAATCAATTTGATGCTTGATAGACTTCTTAATACATTTCACACTTAATTGATGCATAAACAACATTACGACACACTTATTTATAGGTAAAATTCTACCAATAAGCTATTTATAGCTATTGGTATGAATTAATTATTAATTAAAATTTTCTAACCATTTCCTACTCCACTCTCCAATAATCTATGATGGAAATTCAACCAACTCACAAAATCAAATACAATCTTTGTCTTCGGGTGAAAAGGAATCCTTAACAATTCAAATCTTATTTTTAGAAGGTAAAGAGGAATCATTTAACAAATTTTTTTCAAGGCAAAGAGGAACCAATAAAAATTTACCAATCCAACAACAAGAAACCCCCTTTTGAAGTAACAAAGTACACCTTTGAAGGTGTTTCACTTTCAGTTCAATAAACTAAGGGCTTTTATACTTCCCAAAATGAAAGATGTAATAGTTCTAGGTAATAGTTTCCTAGCCTTGTTCCTTTCATATTGGTTCAACTCTTCATTCATGTCTAAAAACTAATTTTTATCACTAAGAGCTTCATTTATAGTTTTATGATCTATATAGGAGATAAATGCTATAAGAAACAAATACCTAAATGTTGATCTAGTCATTACACCTATTTGAACATTACCTAAAATTTGGTTGAAAGGGTGGTCTTTCCTAAATCTCCACTCTCTACGTAAACTCTTATCTCTCCTATCACCCTCATTTAGTTTAACAATTTATTCACTCGGTGAACGAGGATTATTTAGGTTATCCTCTTTTTGCTCTTCTAATCCTAGTTTCTCCATATCTTTGGAAAAACCTATATCAACATCTTATACTATTTTCTTCACATTAAAAGGATTTGATGATTCAAATACAACGTGTATAGTCTTTTCAATCATTATGATCCTCTTTTTAAACACGCTATAGACTCTACTAGTTAAATAGTAATCTAAAAATATGCCTACCTCAGTTTTTACATCAAACTTACCTAAATTATCTCTAGTATTCAAAATGAAATACATACACCATAAAAAAATGTTGAAATAGATAACTTCTATCATTTTTTCCATATCAAAGTTCATGCGAATTATTATCCATATAAGGTTGAGAGGATTGAAATATGTTAAGTTTTTACATACATTTTAATGTCATTTTAATCCTATTTTTGTGTTTGAATACTTAAATATGTTTGAATTTGCATGTAGATTTAATTATGGAACATAAATACAATGATAAAGGAATAAGTTTGGGAAAAAAACATTTAAAAATGAGTTGGACAAAAGCTTTCTAGGAAACGGCAAAACAAATGAAACATTTGCAAAAAGCCTAAAGGGTTAAAATGCCAACACATTGGTCCTTGACATGTGGCGTTTAAACAGCCTAAGAAAGCTTTCAAGGAGGAGAAAAAAAATTTCTAATGGAATGTTTTGGACAGGTTACAGTTTACAAAACAAAGTTTGAAAGGAAGAGCTTCTCATGGCTTGACAAGTGTCCCATTACCTTGAGACATAAAAAGACAAAGCTTTCCAAAGCAAAACAAGCTTATATGTGATACAAAAATGTTATTAAAAGAGGATAATAAGGCAAAATCACATTATTAAAGGGAGTAAAAGGACAAAATAAAAGGCAAACAATCTTTCCAAGAGAGGGGGGCTTTCAATTAAGTAAGCAAAAATATATGATTAAAGAGTGGAAAATCTTAGTGAGAGCACGTAGCCCTAAATGGGAAGAAAAACAAAAAGACTTTAAAAGCTTAAATAGGGGAAGAGCTTCACATATATAAGGACGACATATATTCATTTATAAAGGAGAGCTCCAAAGCTAAGGAGAGCCCTCTTTAATGGCAGCAGAACATGATCAGGAGCTCTCCTTAGGATTTTCATTTTTCTTTACCTTGTTCACTCATTTCATTCGTCCTTTCCATTAGTTTTGATGTTTCTTTTTATTTTCAAGTGTTTTAAGTCCTTATGTCAGAATGCTTTAGTTTAGTGTTTTAGTTTAATGTTTTCCTTGTTATTATCTTTATATTTAGTTAAGTTTGTTTCAATATTTTTGTTGAACCATTAATATTTAGTTAATATATGGTATTGCTTTCTTTTTCCGACCCTTTATTTGTTTTTCTTTATTATATTTATTGATAGTTTATTTCTTGTTTATGTTAATTTTGTAATGTTAGCGTAGGTTTGTGCCGGGATTGGAAGATATTAATGAGATTTTGGCTTAATAATTATGAGAATTAATTATGAATTATTTAAGAATTTTGATTTAGGTTGAGGTTGAATTGAAATTCTAGTTAAATGGCATGAATTAAGGATTTATTCATAGCATGGGCCATCCTAGGTTTAATTTCTAATTCCATTGCTAAGAATGAATTTGTGTTACATAATAGTCCTAGTGATTTCCATAGGTAGCAATAGGTTAACTGGTTTTGTCAGTGAACTTAATCAACTTAGCCTAGGATTCTAATTTTATAGGTCATACAATCCAAGCTTGTGAGATTTTGCTTAGGTTAGCCATTCCCTAATGTGCTAATGTTGTCATGTTGTTAAATTTAGAGAGTTTGTTCTAGGCTGTCTCGTGGTTAGGGGTAAATTTTCTATCGTATATGACTTATCTAAAATTGATGGAACATAGGGCTTGAGAGCTTATTCAAATCTATAGGCTAGTATTTTAAACTAATCACAATTTATATATTTCAATGATCAATTATAAGTTTAATCCCTGATATATCTTCTGCCCAGTCTTCTTTTATGGTCTTTATTTATTTCTTTTATGCTTGTTTGGTTTCTTTTCGTTGTGTTTTTGTGGTTTTTATATTCATGTTACTTAATTTCAGGGGTTTTTCTTTTCTTTGTTTTTATTTTAAGCAACCCTAGAAATAGCTCTAGCTCACCCTGACTCCCTGTAGGATCAACCCTGACTTGTCCTAACTATATAGTTAGATTAGGTTAGATATTTTATTATTTAGAAGTTCACGACAACTTACCAAAGGTCTTATATAGACCTTATTTTTATTTCAATAACACCATTTTGTTAAGAGATCCTAGATGTAATAGAGTTATGGAAAATCCCATTGTCCTCGCACTATGATCACTCTTAATTAATACATTCATATAACCCTTTTTAATTAAACTTTCCTCGAAAAGGTTACAAAATATTTGAAACACTCATTCATACTAGAAAGAAACATAACCTATGTGATCTTCTAAATTCATAAACTATCACATAAGCATATAACTTTCCACCTAAAGTAGTAACTCCAAATGGGCCAAAGAAAAGGTCTAGATGTAGTTACCATATTTTTCTTCTTAAAAGAACTCTTGGTTTGCTTTCCCATTTAGCAAGCATCACAAACTTTATCTTTTTCAAACTTCATCTTTGGTAGCCTATTCACAAACTTCTTATTGCTTAAGTTGAAAAATGCTCTATGTTTGCTTGAACTAACCTTCTGTGGCAAATCAAAGCATCTTCATCCATAGACATAACATTTAAAATCACTATAAAAGAGATTATTTAAATAAATGAAATAGATATTCCCTTCTCTCTTTCCAATGAAAACTATATTATTTTCTACAGCTTTAGAAACTATGTAAGATTTTTCCCTAAAACTTACATTGAAATCCATATCACAAAGTTGTTTATCACATAAGAAACTATGCTTTAAACCATCTACTAAAAGCACATTATTGATAGATGCATTTTTCTTACCAACTTTGTCAATGCCATAAATCTTGTCGTTGGCATTGCCTCTATATATGACATTGTCTCCATCTTTACTTTTTATTGAGATGAATCAAGAAGCATCCCCCTTTCATGTGTCTAGAACACCCACTGTCTACATACCATGTGCTTCTTTTGAATTCCTATAAAGCATTACATATGCCCTTTGGAAAACTATAGGACCTTTCTTACTTATCAAAACAAAACTTTTCAACATGAGTAACTTTTCCATAATAATGACAAGTATGTGGAACATCATAAAGATGCAAATATGATCGCTTGTTATTCGTATATGTATTTCTAGATCATTCATTTTTAAATCTCCTTCCTTGATGAAATTTTAACCTAACATATGCATGAGACATATTTCTACATGCAAGAGCATACATATAAGGAGCATGTGAGTGAGTTCACCTAAATTGCCTACTAAGTGGCATATATGCATTATATGATGATTGTGCACTTGTGAAGAAATTGTGCTTATTTTCATAAGCACATCCATTCTTCCTATATGTAGGCCTAGATGCATATGAAAAGGCATGATAATTATTCCTTGGTTGAGTTCTAGATGATAATACACTTTTATCAAAAGATTGCCTAGGAACATGCTTTTCATCTAGGTTCTTTCCTTTTACAAAAATAGTCTTGGCATTAGGAGTTAGACTTTCTAGAATGAAACCTAAGCCATGCCTATCATTTTAAGCTTTTTGAGCTCCAAACTTGCAATCTAAATTCTATTTTCCTTAGTGAATTTCATAATAATTCCTTTAAGGAATTTACCTTATCGTTTAATAATTCATTTTCATACATAAACTTCTTCCTATCATCAACAACAACCTCACTTTTAGCTTATAAATCCTAGAAATCATTGTTTAGCCTCTTATTCTCTAACCTAAGCTCATCCATCAATTTCAAACATTCCTTATATTTAGAACATAATTTCATCCTTTACAAGCTCACACCTTCTAAACGTTTAACCAAGTCATCATAACTCTATGCACTTTTAACATCCTTATTTTTGTCATCATATAAGTGTGAAGTAGATGGTATCTCAACATCCAATTCCATAAGACAAAATTGGGTCCTTCCTTCTTGAATTTCTCACTATCATATTCACTTGAAGTTTTTGACAACATTGCCTTTATAGATTTTCTCATCTTTCTATCCTACTTATCCTTCCTTTCCTTCTTGCTACTTCTTTCATCCTTCTCATTCCCCTTAAGAAGTGGACGTTAGCTCCTTAAATGGCCTGATTTAATACATAAAAACAAAAAAAAAATTAGTCAATGACTTTCTTTTAAAATCATTCTTACCTTGATCTCTTCTTTTAATATAGGCCTTCTCCTTCAAAAGCTTATTGAACTTCCTAGTAAGGAGAGCTATATCATCTTCACTTTTATTCGAAATGATCTCCTCATCAGTTTGCTCCTCTTTTATAGCCTTGAATTCCAAATTCTTTCTCCTTAAATCGACTTTCTCCTCCTTGGTTTCCTTTAACTACATCTCATATGTGAGAAGTGAACCTATCAATTGTCCAATGCAAACATATTTAAATCTTTCAACTTTTAGATGGAAGTTACTTTAGTTTCCTATTTCTAAGGTAAGGATCTAAGAATTTTTCTCACAAATTCAATAGTTAAATAAGATTTTCCAAGACCATGCATTAATAATGTCAACAAATCTAGTGTACATGCTATAAACACTTTCATCATGATGCATGGAAAATAATTAATATTTATGAGTAAGCATGGAAACCTTACTCTTTTTCATTTGATTTTTTCCCTTGTATATGACCTCAAATATATGTAAAATTTCATGATCTGTATTACACATGGAAACTCTATTAAACTCATTTCTCCTTAATATATAAAACAAAATATGGACAATTACATTATTTAATGAAATCAATCTCTTATCCTCTAATGTCTACTCTTCCTTTGTCTTCCGCACTCCTTGTTCAATTTCAAGTTTTATGGGAATGTATGGCCGAATATTAACAATGTCCTATAAACCAATAATTTTTATCATAGAATTTTTTTTCCTAGTCTTCCAATAAAGATAATCATTCCCGTAAAAAAATAGTGCTCTAATAATGTTTTTCCCTTCTTTATTAGATGAACCTAACTAGGGTGCTATTCTAGATCTTTTTCTCACAATTTCATTATAAATTGATTTAGAAAAAGTGATACTTGCTTTGATACCAGTTGTAAGCCCAAAAAACACTCAAGAGGAGAGGTGAATTGATTGTTCTAAAAATTTTCTAAACTATTCCAAATAAGCCACAGAAACCAATTCTAACTAAATACAATCCCTACACCAATATTCAAACTAAATTGATATGCTAGTGTATACGCTAAACTAATCCCAATGTAGATTCCAATAAAACACATAATAAACAATAAAAATTAAGGATCTTAAGGAAGAGAGGATATACCAACATTTATAGTGGTTCAGTAACAACTTATGTTGGGAGTCCTTCTAATTCACAAAAACAAATACAATCTTCTTCTTTGGGTGAAGAAGAGCCCTTAATAACCCAAATATTATTTTTTGAAAGTGAAGAGGAACTTACAAATTTTTTTTAAAGCAAAGAGGAGCTTAAACAAGATTTACCAATGCAACAATAAGAAAACCCCTTTTAAAGTAACAAAATACATCTTTTAAGATTTTTCACTTTAAGTTCAATAAACTAAGGGATTTATGCTTAAAAAATGAAAAATGTGAATGATGAACCTCTTGAAAGCTTAAACAAAATAGAATATGATTGATTGCAAACATAAAAATTGGATTTGATTAGAGAAAGATAAAGATTAATGAAGATGAACACAAGAACACTTGAAAAACTTTTATAAATGACTTTGTAGCTCAAAACCTAATCAATATTCCATAAAGATCCAAACAAATGCTATAGAAATATTATTTATAGTGTTAACAAGCTAATAGAGCCATTGTGTATGTTTAATAGCTATTAGTAGGATGAAAAACATTTGAAAAAAGAAAAAGAAAACCAATTGTTATATTGACAAGTGACAAATCGATCGACTAGTTAAGCACACTAGTTGATCAATATACAATAGCTACAAATTTCGTTTCAACCAGCTTCATTTTATTTATTTCTATTTAAATTTAATCCAACCAAGTTGGAAACATCAACTAAACGAATTTCATTATCAAGATATTTATGATCAAGTTAGAAAAAATTTAAAAATTTTCATTTCAAACCATTTTTAAGCCATCCATAAGCAGGTGAAAGGCATTTCTTTGTTTCAAAAGCAATTCACACAATTTTAAAAGACATCTCAAGGTTGTTTCAATAGCTAAATTGATCTAATCGCCTTTAACTCAAAAATTAAGCTCTTTAGTTAAAATTTATGTAACTTTAAAATAATACAATGCATGAATGTAAATTTAATCCCTTAGAATATTTAACTTTAATTAAAACTTATAAACAATTTTAAAAAATATAACCAATGGTATAGAGTTTTTATAATTCTTATTCTTCCTTTATCTTTGAATTTAGCCTCCAAACTCAATCTTTCAGCTTTAAATAAATTACGAAAATGTATTTATCTTTTATACTTACACAAAAAAACTCAAATCATTAGTAAAGAATCTTGTTTTATTATCATCAAGCTCTGCTTAAGAATTATTGTTTTTTCCTTCCTTCAATAGATAAAAATAACATACATCATCTTCTTTGCCATAGATGCAAAGAAGCCTTAACATATAACATCTTCTTTGCCACAGGTGAAAAAAAACCTTCAAAAACGTTTTATTTTATCGTATGTGAAAAGTAACCCTTTACAAGCCTTGTTCAAACAAGCAGAGTCCTCATAATGTATGCAACAACTTTACATATCATATAACTAAAAAAACTACATTTTCTTACACTAATGAACTAAGGTTCAATATATGATATAAAATTCACAAATGCAGTTTTTATGTCTTATAAAAGTTCTTAAAAACCCTCTAGTATGTAAATAATTCGTCTCATAATATAATTACGATTTATTTCTATCCAAAATAAACTTAAATGGATATTAGACACATAAAGTATCTGTTATAATGACTGGCTTCTAAGCACGTTTGGCTAACTAGACTCTCAACTTCAGCTAGCAAATATTAACTCATCTAGCTTATCACTTAATCTAATAGAAAACCCTTATTATATAACTTTTTACTCATTTATTTTCCTAGCTAATCTAAACCTTTGAGTCAAACCCTTGCAAAAGCCAAGTTGAAAAATAGTAACTCCCAAGTTTTTTCAAAGATAAGAACTCCTATTTGACAAAAACTTAATTTAAAATCATTTTTGAAAGTTGCCTAAGGTCTTTCTTTTAAGAACAAGATGTTTCCTTTAAAAATAAAAATAAATTTTCTTTTAATTATAAAAGAATTCATGCATTATGCATTATATATAAATGATTATGAAATGATTGAGATTCTAATTCATCGAAATGACCAAGATAAAAATTACAAAAATGATCATAATAATTTTCATAAATCTTTGTGTGTTTAATTCCTCCTTATTTTTGGTTCTTTAACGTAAATTACCATGACTCTCTCTTAAGCTGTATTTGTATCAATGTATTAAATACTGTATCGGTACCAGTATCGGATTTATCTAAAAATGATATTGTATCAGTACTGTTTTAAATAATTATTTAAATTATAAATTAATTTCTAAATTTTATAAAAATTTGTAAAATGATCTATAAATGTATTATATTGTGTAATTTTTTAACTTAACTTTAAACTTAAAAAATAAAATACAAAATTTTTCTTTTTAAAATTTTTTTTTTCTGATATCGGCTGGAACCCGCTGGTACGGACCGGTATTTGCTTTTGGAACAGTATTTGGCTGTTTCGTTCCGTTTCCGGTCTGAAACGGAACGTTATTGAATACTTTGATTTATATTCTATTTTCTCTATCTCAATTTATTTAATTGGCTTGTTTATTCAATTTTACGCTTCCGTTGAATTGCTTAATTTCAATATAATGAATCTACAATATTGGCAAAAGTAAATTCATTAGCAGCAACATGTTTTGTCTTATCAATACCACAAGTTAGGGTCTCATTTAACCCAAGAATATGATTTTAAACATTGTATTTTAAAATTACATTAATTGTTATACAGTAAATCTTAGGTATAGCAAAGGAAAAAAAAAAGACTATCAGAAAAATATTAAAAATGATAAATGTCATGAAAAAGAAAAGGAAAAAGAGAGTCAGTGTAGCAAAAAGTTTAAATATCTTCTTATATATATATAAATATATATATATATATCATAATTTGAATTTTAGTATATATAAAGATTATTTGTTTGTAATTATGTATGATGTATAAAGAAAGCACATACATTACTCCAAAATTCAAAATTTTAGTGTGTAATAGAAATATATGCTTCATTTTGATTAGACACCTAACGTTACAAAGTAGTAGGATTCCCTCACATCGTTTTAGTTTTATCCGGTTTAAATCGTTTTAGTTTGAATAGAAAATATAACATTTTGTATGATCAATGATCGAATATCGAAGAAAAGTAGTAGAACTTCTAACGTGAGTAGCATAAGGCGTATTGAATCATGCTGCCTTTCATTTCCGAGCCTTGTGACCGAATTTTTCTTGGCTCACCATCATACTAAATTATTACGTGACAATATTCCTTTATATGTGTAATTTGAATAAATAGAAACTTCTTAATCGATTACTAAAACTTGTAGAAAATGAAAACATTTTTGGAACTTTACAAAGTGACTGACCAACTTAATAGTCAGCTGAGACTAAATTTTAATAATTATTTCAAAATAAAGCGTTTCACATTAACCCTAGTTAAAACCTATGGTAAAATAAAGAGGCACTGTAATTGGAATCTTCATAATAGCCTTCTTTATCCTTGAGAATATAGCGAGATTCTGCTCACTAAAACAATAACTAAGCGGATAAAAAAAAACTACTTGTATTAAAGTTCAGTAACATGTTCGAGAAAAACTTGTTAATCACTATTCATATGCTAAACCACAATTATCAACTTGGTTAACTCTCGAAAAAGAAATCACTGGAAAAGATTGAAACAATTGTGAGATGCTCACTCCCTGGTCTTTGTTGCATCTACAAGGAAGACATGCTTCAAAATCTTCCTGACTATTTCCATGATGTAATCCTCTCTGAAACACGTCACAGACTTCACTGTTTCCAACCAAAAAAAAGAAAAAAGAAAAGTTCTCGTATTAATTTATATAGAGCCACATAAACAAATGCCTCAATCGAAGGCTCATTTGCTTTAGTAATAGTACACAAGCATACAAATCTATTTATAATACTGGGAAAGGTGTCTAGCATTATGGGAACTTCATGAAGTTTAAGAAATTTATACATGCTGGCCCTAAGACTAACTAATCATGTAATATAACAATTGAAAGGCCACGATCAGGAATTCTAAAGTCAATGCTAAAAAAAGGCAAATATTAAACAAGCATGTGGTAGTTCTATGACTACAATATAAAAGTAATCATCTGGAATTGCGGACAAGGTAATGTAAGCTAGGAGAGAGAAAATTTACACCTAGCATTCTCAACTAATGATATTGCTCAAGATTAATTAAACTATATTCAGACACAAAATTTGTATCAACGATAGGAGCAATTGTAATGGATGAGTTTACTTCCATGCGTCCTCTGGTAGTTGTAATGTATGTTCTTCAAAGATGAAATTTAGTTTTGAAAAAAAAAAAAAAACAGGAGATTGGAGGATAAGCAACATTAACAAAAATAAAACAGAGATTGTAGCAAGGATTTTTTGTAACATTAACAGTATTTTTTTAAAAGAAAAAGTTCATTAAAGAATATGAGTTTAAAACAAGGTTACAAAATCCAAGCAACGCAGTCACTTAAGGTACAAAAGCGACCACTCTTGACATCAAGAACCTCAAATGGTGTAAGACAAAACATCAGAGCATCCTGATAACAAGGATCACAATTGAGAATAGAATGAAAGACAAGAGCTCGGTCTTCATTCTATCCATGTAAGTCGAGCCTGAATAAATTGAAACTCATAGTAAAGTGCTTCATGATCACAACCAGCAACATTTTAACCTGCACTGCATACTTGCACCTGCCGCCTTAAGAGATTCGGGCATTATACTAACAGGTATACTTTGCCAAATTGTAACAGATTGGCATCACAACCAATACTAGCATAACCTCCAATTTCGGTCCACAATTCCATGTATTCTTGCAACAGGCAATCTTGCTAACAATATCTCCCAAATCCAATTTACCGAGCCTTTGATGAAGTCCTGCATGTTTAGGCTGGCTCCCATGAATAGCATTCTGTTCCTCTCTCACCAGATTGTATAGATTGGCAGCCAAAGACTACTTTGAAGGCTTAACATCATCAGAACCATTAACTTTTGTGTGATTACCAATCCAATCAATTAAACTCGCCAAGCTGTTGGTGGATGGACGTAAAATGGGTCCATAGGGGAGCCACATACCTGCATTGAAAGAAGAGTATTCTATGTTTTGATTTCCAATCATAGACAGACAACATATAGTGTTGGGATTTCGAAATTTAACAGTCCTTTCCACTGTGTACAGTCTATCTTTGACAGCCATCTACAAGATGAAGAAGGCTTTTGACAAGGCTTCCTTAAACCAAACTAATTTGTGCCATACCACAATATTGGACCGAGGACCTAGCAACTGAACACAAGATTTATTTGAGGAAAGTCGAGAGGGACTCCTTTTCCATGCAGCCATATCCTCTAATGCACCATTCGGAGCATAGTCAGGGAGATATCTTGAAATCCACCTTGTGCCTTGAACTGCAGTCCCAGGCACATCCCTGCACTATCATTTTGACTCTTGCATTTCTTGGAAATGTGCAAGCATACTGCTAAAACTCAGGTAGATCTGCCAAAGGACCTTCTTTACCCCAACAGTCAAACCACAGGTGAGTATGTTATCCATCACCAATTCGGTGTATGATCTCGTTTTGGAGCATAAACCTTAGCCTCAAGATTTGTTGCATGGTCCATGAATGAGTAAGTTGCAAGAAAATGTCCCATATACTTCTATCTTTGAGGAAATGCATACGTATCCACTTAACTCACAAAGCTTCCTTATCATTGAATATCCTCCATATCTTTTTTGGCGAGTGCAATTTTAGCAACAAGGCTACTGGAAATGATCCCTAGTCCATTTGAGCACTTTGGAATATAGACTTCATGCCATTCTACCTTAGCAGATCAGCTTTGTATACCCTGAACCGACAAATACCTCACCTAATAAGGATCACTTACACTATGATTATTGTAAAAAATCAAGACATACTCAAGAAACCTGCTAGAAATTGCATGGAAGGCCTAATCAGAGTCATGGAAAATGAGGCAGCTCAATAGTAAGGGGTCAGGCCCACTTGGCCGATGGAACTGAAGTGTCTGAAACACTACTAGCAAGGGGATTATCCAATGAGGAACTTCATGCATTAAGACAGCTTCTCTCACAAAAAGATGGGCCTTTTACTTCCGTATCTGGTTCCATATCACAGTTGGTGCATCAAACCTTGCCACAACAGGAATTAAGTACTACAATTGTAAAGATAATCCTTGGATTATAGACTCTGGAGCTAACAGACATACGACAGGCTCTCAAAAGAAATTTTTAACATACTCTCATGGAAACAACATAGATAATGTTAGAATAGCATATGGGCCTTTTACTTCTGTATCTGGTTCAGGTTCTATCAACTATACTCCCAGTATTACCCTATCCTCAGTACTTCATGTACCCTGCTTTCCTATTAATCTTCTCTCTATCAATTCTATCACTAAAGACCTTAATTGCAAAGTTGCATTTTTTCCTTACTATTGTGTTCTTCAGGATCTTCACACAGGACACAGGATTGGAACTGGTAGACTGCAAGATGACTTATATGTCTTGGAAGAAGGGCGCCTGACAGTTGCAAGCATATTTTGGAAATAATGTGATTAACAAGAAAAATCTACAGTGGCATAGGCAGGTGGGACATCCCTCGTTTTTTGGTCTTGCAAAACTTTATCCAAACTTGTTTAAAAGAACTTCTTTTAATTCTTTATTTTGTGAAGCATGTGAACTTGCTAAAGACACTAGTAGTTCTTATCATTTATCAAATAATAAGAGTTATGTTCCTTTTCTGACTATTCACTGCGATGTTTGGGGTCCTATTCAAACTACCTCTCTTTCTGGCCATAGATGGTTTGTGACCTTTATTGATTGTTGCACTCGATTGACATGGGTTTATCTTATTAAAACAAAGAATGAAGTTTTTTTCATGCTTTCAATCTTTTCACAAAATAATTTGTACTTAACATAATGCTAGAGTTCAGTTCCTACGGTCAAATAATGGAATGGAGTATATGGATGGCAAATTTAGTGCTTATCTAGATTCTAATGGAATGGTACATCAAACTAGTTGTGCCTATACTACTGAACAAAACAGAGTTGCGAAAAGGAAGAATAAACACATTTTAGAGGTTGCTCAATCACTCATGTTCACAATGAGTCTTCCAAAGGTTTATTGGGGTGATATAGTCCTTTCAACCACCTATCTTATCAACAGAATGCCACTTCAAATTCTAGATTTTAAAAGCCCAATTGAAATATTACAAGGTACAAACTCTTATACTGTACCTCCAAGAGTCTTTAGGTGTGTTTGCTTTGTTCGCGCTCAGAATGTCCAAGAGCTTTGAAATGTGTGTTTGTTAGATATTCTCCCACACAAAAAGGATATAAGTGTTATCACCCCCCGTCTAAGAAATACATTGTAAGTATGGATGTCACTTTTCTTGAGTATGAGTCCTATTTCCCCACATCTCCAAGTCCTCTTCACAGGGAGAATGAAATTAAAGACGAGGTGTTGCTTTGACTCTATAAATAATGTGATTCAAGGAGGAAGAACCATTCAAAGGAAACAACTAGTTTGGTCCAAGAGGATCGAAGTCGGGGCTTAGATAGACTAGACTTAAAGACATACTCAAGGTGAGATAAGACAGAAAAAGCCATCATGCAGTTTATACCAATGCCATCCTTTTCCCTCGAAAACATTGGTGAGCTAGAATATGATTTACCTGATGATTTAGATAAGCTGATTGCCTTCGAAAAGGTGTTAAAAGTTGCACCAAGCACCCAATTTCTAACTTTTTTACATATGACTCACTATCTCCTCCCTATAGAGCCTTTTTCTTGTCTGTTTCTTCTATGTCAATTCCATGGGATTGAAGAGAAGCAATGGATATTGTCTAATGGAAAGAAGTTATGATTGAAGAAATGATGGCCTTGGCAAAAAAAGGGACTTGGGAACTACTCACTACTCCAGAAGGAACATAGACAGTTGGCTACAAATGGGTATTCACAATGAAGCATAAGCCTAATGGATCCATTGAGAGATACAAGGCGAGATTGGTGGTTAAAGGCTTTACTCGAACATATGGAGTGAACTATCAAGAAACCTTTGCTTCTGTTGCTAAGATGAATACAATTAGAGTTTCTCTCATTTGTAACTAACTTGGATTGGGACTTACAATAGTTTGATGCTAAAAATGAATTTCTTCATGGGGATCTGGAGGAGGAGGTGTATATGGAGATTCCTCAAGGGTTTGAAGATGAGAAGACACAAGGAAAGGTTTATAGGTTAAAAAAGGCCTTGTACGAGTTGAAGCATCACCACGAGCATGGTTTGAAAATTTTAATCGGGCTATGATCTCCTTTGGTTATCAACAGAGTAATGCGGATTATACCCTATTTATCAAGCTCTCCCAAGGTAAGATCACACTCCGTATTGTCTATGTTGATGACATTATTGTAATTAGAAGTGATATAGAAGAGATGACTATGTTGAAAAAACTACATGCTCAAGAATTTGACATTAAGGACCTAGGAAAATTACAATATTTCTTGGGAGTTGAAGTCGTTAGATCAAGAAGAGGAATCTTTATCTCCCAGAGAAAATATGTCCTAGACTTAATAGGAGAAACTGGTATGATGGTTTGTAAACCAGCCGAATCTCCTATCGAGAGCAACCACAAACTGCAAGCAAGAACAATTACATCAATGGACATGAGAAGATATCAGAGGTTAGTTGGGGACTCATCTATCTTTCTCACACTAGGCCAGACATAGCATTTGCAATTAGTCTGGTAAGTTAGTACATGCATGATCCACGAGAACCACGCTTAC
Source organism: Pinacopodium congolense (assembly GCA_028565735.1). Lineage (NCBI taxonomy): Eukaryota > Viridiplantae > Streptophyta > Magnoliopsida > Malpighiales > Erythroxylaceae > Pinacopodium > Pinacopodium congolense. The sequence continues at coordinate 6,262 of JAOXYD010100032.1, read as the reverse complement.
AAGCTGTATTCCGCATTTTGTGCTATCTAAAGTCTGCTCTAGGAAAAGGTCTTATGTTCACTAACAATGGTCATCTTAAGATAAAAGCATTTACAAATGTTGATTGGTCTGGATCTCCAAATGATAAGAGGTCAACCACTTGTTATTGTACACTCATAGGAGGAAATCTAGTCACATGGAGAAGTAAGAAATAGAATATAGTTGCTAGATCCAATGTGAAAGCTGAATATAGAGCTATGGCTCAAGGTGTATGCAAACTATTATGGGTAAAGAAGCTGATGAATGAATTACAACTGACGGATAAAGGAAGTTCATCTCTCTACTGTGATAACAAAGCAACCATTAGTATAGCTCACAAACCGATCCAGTATAATAGAACAAAACACATAGAAATTGATCGACACTTCCTGAAGGAGAAACTTGCGAATGGCTCTCTACAATTATTCCATGTAGGATCAAATGAACAACTGGCAGATATCTTCACCAAAAGACTCTACAACAAACAGTTTCATAACCTCGTTTGCAAGTTGGGCATGTGCGATATCAATGCACAAACTTGAGGGGGAGTGATGTTGACCAGAGATTATTAGATTGATATTATTATAATAAAGAGATTTCATAGAGTTAATAGCTAGATTAGTTCCCAAATAGTAGCTAACAATTTTATATATAAACCCTAGTTCCTATGTACACAATATGCAGTAATAAAATTATTTTTTCTCCGTTCATCAGATAGTCATGGTTAAAGAGGACCTACCATCTCTGGTCTATGAACCAGAATTTTACGTTCCGGATATCCTTTATTTTAGTATCTGAGAGTCCTATAGTGTTTGGCTTAAGGCTCAATAACAACAACAAAAAAATAAAAATAAAAATAAAAAAGAGCTTGTTGTTTATGAGAGTTATTCAACCCTCTTATATTCAGTACAAATATAGACATAATAAATTAAAACACTGTTAGGGAGGGTCAATTAGTTCTGCCTAGTTTGATTATCTTGCCTGATTTCCTCCTCTGAACCTCCATGAAGCCCTCACCATTCCTCACCTCTTCTATACTAGCTAGACTAGTAGCTTGGAAAGGTATCTCAACTTCTTCTTGGGACCTCAAACGATATTTACGAAGGGTGATTTCTTTTATGTTCAATCCCATCTGTTCTACTTTCTCCTTTGCAATAAGGTCCTCCTGGTTAGTGATGTCATGGACAGTGCAGTTTCCAGTAATTGCATTACCAATCTGATCCACTTTCATTGTGCTTGACTTACTTGGATCTCCTATTTGCTGGATCACAATGAGCTGAAGTAAAGGATGCTCTCGATTTATTTCAATTGTGCCATCTTCCTTCTGCAGCTCCATTAGCTCCCAATATACACTAATTATGAGCATTCTCCTAGTTTTCCGCCACTCCTTCCCTTTGAGCTTCAAGGATGGCCTTCATTGATAGCTTACGAGCACTTCAACTTGAGTTAGACTATCATCATTCAGCAGGTGCATTATTTGTTTAGTGTCCGATAGATCTTGGTTCAATTTAGTTTCCAACCTTTTGAGAGAAGCAGTATGTTCATGCATAAATATAGGTCTTCCAATGAAGCTAGCTATATAACTAACTCCTAAAGTGATGTAAGACGACTAGAAGAAAATGTCTCTTTCTACTTAATGCATTTGCTGTCGTATTTTCTACTCCAAGTTGATATTTAATGACAAAGTTAATACAAAAATTCACTCCATATAGCATGCCTTTTGTTCAATTTCTTCTGAGACTTGAAATGTTTGAGAGATTCATAGTCCGAATATAGAATAAACTCCTTATATAAGAGATAGTACCATTAATTGTAAAGAGATCGCACCACTGTAAAGAACTCCTTATCATAGGTAGAATACCATTGTTTCTCTACACTTTTCTCGCTGAAGTAAGCAATTAGATGTCCTTTTTGATTGAGTATGCCTCCAATTCCCACATGAAATGCATCACATGCAACTTTAAATACTTTAGAAAAATCTAGCAACTGCAAAAATAGGTGATTGGATCATCTTTCTCTTGATTTCTTCAAAGACTTTAGTTGTCGCCTTTGTCCACAGAAACTGTCCTTTCTTCATACAATCAGTTATGAGTGCGATTATGGTGCTGAAATTATGAATAAACCGCCTATAAAATGTTGTTAGGACATGAAAACTTTGTATCTCATACACATCCTTTGGAATAGGCCAATCAAGGATAACTTTGATCTTCTCACGATCCATCTCTACTCTTCGACAAGATATAATAAACCCCAAACTAGAACTCTTGATTGCATGAAATAGCACTTCTTTAAATTGATATAAGTTTTTCTTGCCTCAAAACTCTTAACATTCATTGAAGATATGATAAGTTGTCTTCTTTAGTCTTGTTGTATATTAGTATGTCATCAAAATAGACCATTAAGAATATACTAAAAAATGGTTTAAACACTTGATTCATCACTCTTATGAACATGCTAGGTGCATTTGTGAGTCTAGAAGGCATCATCAACCATTCATAAAGCCCTTCTTTAGTCTTGAAAGCTATTTTCCATTCATCCCATGGTCTAAATCTTATTTGATGGTATTCACTTCACAAATCTATCTTGGTAAAGATTGTGGCTTCACTTAACATGTCTAACATGTCATCAAGGCGTGGGATTCACATGGTAGCTGTCTTACATTCATAAACAGCCAAGTAAACAATTCACAATGTCCACAGTTAACATGGTAGTGGTCTTATATTCATCTTACACATTAAGACTAACAAAGAACCAGGTGTAGTACATTATTTGAAAGAATATATTCATGGAAAAACACTAAAATGTAATTCGAACAACTAAAGTTGGAGACTTTGATGAAGAAGAGTTACACAAGTTTCAAACTACAGGCAAATGAATGGTTCAATTGTTTGAAATTTTGACTTCCTCCACTATAATCTAGCATATAGACAACTTCTAAGATCCCAAAATCATAATGCAAGAATTCAAATAGTAGAATTCTGGTCATCAGTTGGTGACGTCAGCTAAGTAAGCCCATACTTTTACACAGGTAAATCACATAGCAGTTGCAGACATAAATCATAAAGGCATACAAGGCCTGAGCATATGACTTTAAAATGCAAACTACTCCACCTTCATATATCTTGTGTTCCATTTATAGGCAATAACATATATTTGTCAAGTGATGGTTGAATATCCTCCTTCCACTGAATTTAGTTTAATTGGCCACTTTATAGGACAAAAGTCATCATCAAAATCTAAATACGTAGGCATTAATGTTCTCGATTTCAAAATTGATATATTGGCAACACAAAAATAGCTATAACAAAAATCAATTAAGACATATCACGTTTTAAAAAAATTTTATGAATTCAGAAAAAAAGAAATCTATTGGTGGTCAAAATACATGATACAATCTCAATTAGAATGCTTTCAGAAGAAAATTGCAAAATTCCTAACCATGTGTAAGATATTAATGCCTACCAAAAGCAATTCCTAAGATTTTTCCTGTTAACCTCCAAATTCAACCTATTGTGGGAACAACTTTGTTTAACAATCAAATTAGATAGCCAACAAAGTATTGCAAATGGACCTAAATGCCTATTGAAATTAGTGTAACATCATCATTGGATAGATATTGAATAGGAGCATATAATAATATGAGAGAACTTGTAAGGCAAGGATTTGATGAGCCCTAAAGGTTCTAATCAACTGATTTGATAATAAAGGAATAACTGTATATAGTTCTACAAATCAATTTAGATAATATGTGATGCAATTACTAAGTCCAAAGTTTAATCACATTGAAAGGAAGTTTAGTGGATCATCATTATGGAATGGTAGTTTAAGCTTAGTCAAAAAGAATTACTGAAATCAATGGATTAACACAATGCTCTTTTATATGGCTCAAATTGGTGTAGTGAAGCACAATAAATTTCATAAATTTTCCCATTGTATTCACGTTTGAACTAGACGTCAATCCTGGGGGGTTGTGCATCAATCAAACGTGAGGTTAAAAAGTGTGAACTATGAACATAATGATGCAAGCATTTGCACTGTCAAATTTGTTGAGCTTAGGCAAAGATGCATCCTATTATGATGTAAATTTAGTTAACAAGCTATAAGTTTCAAAGAGGTGTGTATAAATAGAGCAAAAATTCAAACATTCTACCCAAAAAAAAAAAAGTGTTTAGCAACAAAACTAAAATAGATACCATCTAAAAAAATAGTGTAAACCATTTGTGTAATGCACCAAAATCTTCATCTTTGAGGATAATGGTAATGGTCATTTTTCAGAAGAATCACTAAATTATTCGTGCTCAAATGCTTCAAGTAGGGAAACCTGATTGGGGGGTAGCACTTCACATTAACTAAAACTACATTTTGATTCAAATAGCTCAATATTTATTAATTCTTCTTCAGCTTTATTTTAGATGAAATATACAAGTTCACAAGAACCATACAAAGACTATGTCATTTGCTCTCTAAGCCATGCCTACGCACTATGTCATTTTCTCTCTAAGCCATGTCTACGCCCTAGAAATTTGACAGTAGCCTAACTGTTTGCCATGGCATGATTTTCACCATTTGAATTAATCCGTCAGGAAGGATTAATGGAAGTTTTAACTAATAATGCATTATGGAAATATAACCTTACCCCATGGAAGAATAGGAAACTCCCATCTTTGTTTAGGAACTGTGATAACATAAGATGCAACCTGTTAATGTTAAACAGCTTAAATATTGTTAGCGGAACAAAGAATGCATATATATGCTTGTGCTACAGAATATATAATAACTCTCGGAATGAGATTAGGGTACATGCCAAGGTGGATGCAGCAAGAGAAAGAGAACAGCTATATAATAGCGATGAATCCTCTGTTTCATATAGAAGGTCCATGATATCCATGCAAGCGTCAAGGTTTACAAGTTCCCCAACTTTTGCCATTTCCCTGAAATAAATATAGGCACAGAAGAACTAACTTAAATAAAACTAGAGATTGAAAATTATCATGAAGAATACTTGATAATGCAATACATTTCTTTATAAGAAAACTTACTTCAACTGAGATAGAAGTTCTTCAAGGAATATAAAAGCAACATTTCCAGCACCAATCTCATAATCCAACACCTTTACAATGATAACAGGCTTAACCAATTGTTTTGGGCCAGCAAAATGAAAGAAACCTTCAGTTGTTTGACAAAACTTACATGCAAAAAGACCATCTCCTGTAGAGAAAAGGTGTTGTTGATAAGTGTGAATATAAAAACACTCAAAATATTTCTAATATAACATAGACAACTAACTTACGGCTTCCAAGAGATCCCGAGTTGTAAAATGCTGCTCTGTAATACTCTTGTCCCCAAAGGACTTCAAAGTTTTCACAGAGAGTGGAGAAGAATTATGTATCTACAATGACATTCATGGAAGAGTTAATATTCGATTCGAAGTCAACAGAATGGAACCAAGGCAACTCACGTTTTAGCTATAAAAGCACCATAACTTACTTTGCTGGAAATCCATAGAGATATAAGGGCAAATAACTGCAAATTGCTCTCTCTAATTGGTTGCAAAAGCCAATGTCCAAAGTTCTCGACTCCTACAAGCCTACAACAATGCATACGCAACCCAACCGACATTCAAGTCGTAATCAAGAGAAAAATAAGCAAATGAGTTTTAGAGTACCTAAAATACCGGAAAGAATCAAAGAATCGCTCAGCAAAGAGAGACAAAGCTGTGTATTTGACGATAGGAATCACTTCAAGTTCCTATTTATTTTATGGACACATATCAAATAAATGAAAAAAGAAAGGATAAGAAGAATAAAACATGCAGATATCAACATCGATTATGAATCGACTAATGACAGACATGAGCAGAATCTATGAGGAACTCCAGAAGTCGAGTTCGAAGATTATAGGCCGAAGAGGCAGAGCATTTGTTATTCATGCTTCTCTCGAGAGAGAGCGCGCTCTACGGCCTGCACATTTCGTCGGTGCTTTTATATAATATATATACAGTACTTAAGGCTACTTGGCTGTGATTTTTTCTTTCTTGCCTGTTAAACAAATTAACGTAAAATGTATAAATTAAAATGTAGAATTTATTTATAAGTGAATTTATTTTATTTAAATAATTATTATTTAAAATATAAAATTTAATTAAATTTCTTATAATTAATTAAAATAAATATAATATTAAAATTTTATTTATATCTATTTTTTATATATCCTTTAATATAATAATTTTATAAAATTATAATAT
>JAOXYD010100022.1:0-11759 GCA_028565735.1 Pinacopodium congolense | reverse complement strand
CACATAATGTTTTGTTTTTATTTAACTGCTTTGTTCATGTTTCCAGCAGATTGTAGCGTTCTTTAGATAGGTTTTTCGATATTTCATTGGTAGTTTAGGGTTGGGAAATTTAATATGTAGGGGATATAAGTCAGCATGGGAGGGACATGTTATTCATATGCATATATTTTGCAGCGTAATAATGTTGCACACAATTTACATAATATTCATGCCTTAAACACCATCTGCTAATATTCATACACTATCATTTTAATGGCTTAAGGTTTGTCTACTGATTGTCCATCTTCTGTACAATTTGATAAGCATTTATGTCAGCATACTACTACAATGATATTTTCAGAATATGAATAATATTAAATCATTCCAGTTTTGTCAATGCATTTCAATTTTGTAACTAAATCACTGTAATCCATTGCAAACCAAAAAATAAATCTTACAAAACAAATATGATTCCCAAATGGTATTGTATATTATTCTAACAAAAGTTCATTTACAATTCTAAAAGTTAAAGACTTCTCCTTTTTTTCATTTACGAGTAATGTCCCCTGGCTTATCTGATTTCATAGATAGCTATGGATAACATATAGCATACACAAATGTTGGAGATAATGCTTATGAGGAATAACTGATGTGGGTACCAAGAGTTTGATAAATACAACTTATTCATCTTTAACTAACAAATGTATACTAATTGAAATATTAAATTATGCAAACTAAAAAATGAAATAGGCATAGCTTTAAATAAATAGGCCAAAGGAATTAGCTTAGACGGTGGCAATATAAACATTGTTCTGTTGCACTAAATAAAAGAAGAAAACGTTTCCACTTAACAGAATATAAAATGCATGCTTCTCTATTTGGCTCAAGAATAACTTTCCATGATAGCACATAGTAGTGGTTGAAAACGAGGATGGAATTGACCATTAAACGAAAATTTTACCTCCTGCTTAAAATGAGCTACAAACATATTGAATGAAAACGCTATCTACAATATAATTATCAAGAAATTTCAAGAATACTTAACAAGAAAATGCAAGATACAACAAAGTATAATTATCAAGATAAATACATGCTACAATATGAATACAATGAGAAATGCAACAATTTAATTACCTAGAGACCTGTAGCTACAATAAAGCTATAGTATAATTACCCATAAAATGCATGCTACAATATAACTCTATTTTCCCCTGTTTTGCTACCTCTAGCCACAATAACAACGATTGCATCATTCATGACCTGTGTCAACTAATGCTTCAGGTACAATATATTGCAACATTAGTCGACTAACGAAAAACAGTTTGGTTCACACTCTATAGACGCCAACGCATTCTTTGGAATTTCCTAATTTCCTTCCACATTTGTATGAGTTGTGAAATTTTAAATGCCATTTCATATTAAAAAAATTTTAATACAACTTAAGCTTTTATCAGGCAAAAAATAAAATTTACATAGCTAATGAAATTTAAATCATCTTGCATATCAGATGATTAAATGCATTAACATATATTACTACAACCTCATGAAACATAATTCACATTACCAATCCACATAACATTGACCTGGTGTAGAGTCCAAAAAGTTTTTCGTACTTTGTTATAGTGTCCATATTTCAACAAGACATGACATATCCATGTCATTAATATTAACCAAAGTAAAGGACACAGGGATATCACAGACAAAAAATGAACAAAAATATGAACAAAAACTAAGCTTTCATCACTCCAAAAGACGCACATTTGTAACTTATTAGATTGTTAAGAGGCTACTCGAACTCCAGGTCATCATTGTCATCACTTATCTTTATTATCTCAACCTTAGGATTTTTTTCACAGGGGAATCATCATCGACATTATAAAATCTCTTCTTGTAATTGATATTTGGGGTTATCTCAAGATTATCCAACGAAACTCCTATGTCTTGACGCTAAAAACAATAGTAACTTAAGTTAGTAGGGTCGCAAATGGAATATGACAAAAATATTTCAATTATTTTCACATCAGTTCACCAAAGGAATCAAATAGATAGTAAAACAATCACCTCCCTCTTTAGTAAGAATATCTCATGTTCAAGACGGCGCATGATATATTTGTCCAACTCCTTTTCAAATTTCAACTACCGGGCATAAGTCTCACAATAGGATCGTGTACAACTGTCACATTTACAATGACTTTGTAATGAATTTGCCATAACTTCACTAATCAAAAGGAAGCTACTTATTCTCCATTTATAAACAAAAACAACAAAAATCAAAAGATGGATAGCAAGCATACGACTAGATACTTGCAATTATGTCTATAATTTGAGAAGACGTTGAGCCACACTTACATGTCTTGCAAACAGATTGATGCATGGGGATTGAGTTTTATCACTAATTTTATTAATGCAATGAAAAAAAAAACATAGACTTTTTTGTAACTAACTTGCAAAATATATAAGGACAACACCAACATATAGCTATAGGTGCGAGCTTGGACTTCTCCATTGGCGGGAAAAATTATACTGGTGAAGGACTATACTCCATAAATGAAGATATTATTAGTCGGTCATTCAATGAATAGTGAAAGAGTACATGTTCAGTGATGGGAATAGATACCCTGCAGTATGTTGCTCATCCATCACAACCAAAGAACTAGAGCTTAAACAGTTTATAGGTCCATGAACTTTCTGCATTGGGAAAGGGCAAAATAAAGTTTGCTTATATAGTTTTGTGGTGTCATCATTGTCTGTGGAAGAAACAATCCACAAGACAGATAAGTTCCCAAATTTTCATGCACTTATTCACCTATGCACAAAAAAGGTATCTCATTCATTTTGGACTAGAAGATATTAAAATAGGACAACCAACAAATGAAACATTTTCCAGATGAAAAAAATGAAAAAAGAGCTTTCAAGGCCAAAGGAAATATGTTCCACATAATCGACTTAGCTCCACTGCCATTGTATTCTACTGCCTAGAGCTGTGTATATATGCATTTCTGTTGGAATGAATTTGATGTCCACATATGGACCACAAAGGTCAGTGGATTTTATTAATTTTCACAATATTGTTTGGTTGTGTTCGATGTCTACATGAAATTGACTTAATTGGTTAAGACAAACGTTGTTTATTTAGGTTTTTTATTTGTAATAATGTTTTTCAGTTGATTTGAAAAAAAATTGCTTTCCATATTTCCACTCACTATTCAATCCATATATAAATCATTTAACTAATTAAATAAGTATTCATTGTAACAAACAGATTGTGTGAACTATTTTTTCCCAGTGATACTATCAACAATGGTAACCCGCAAGCAATGGACAAGGGTATGCTACATAACTCGAATGCTAATGAGTCAAACATTCAATCTCTGGAAATAGGAATAACCTTTTCAACATGGGAAGATGTGTATGATACATATCAAATTTATTCCAGAAGAAATGGATTTGTTGTGGTTATCAGAGGTGGAGAAAAAAATTCCGATGGGCAATTTAAATCTCGAAGGTTTTTATGTCACAGGCGACGAGTTCACACACCGCAAGAACTGTATGATTTGAGACCACGAAGTTCTCGCCGCATTGGGTGTGAAGCAAAATTATGTTGTCAAGTGATAAATAGAGTATGGCACATCATGAAGTTTGATGATATGCATAACCATGAGATGTCATCGGTTAATAGTAGATTCATACCACAACATCGTGCTCTATATACACAGGTGACTACGACACTATAATTTAATGACAAATGTGTTATTCGGCCTGCTACCAATGTTCGAGCAGTGGTTATAAGGGATGGAGGATATAAAAATTTGCCATGTCTACTTAAGGATTGTTTCAATCATCTAGATGCAGTTAGGAGACAATTGTTGAGTGGGGGAGATGCTAAGAATGTGTACAAGATGTTTGTTAGAATGAAAGAAAAAGATCCTCGATTATTCTATAAAATTAATTGCAATGAAGATGGGTAGTTAAAAATGTCTTCTGGGTAGATGCAAGGAGTCGTGTAACATTTTCTGAATTTGGTGATGTCGTGACTTTCGACACAACGTATTTAGTCAGTAAATATGAAATGCCATTTGCACCTTTTATTAGATTCAACCATTATAGGTAGTCCATTTTATTAGGTTATGCACTTTCGGGTGACGAGATAACTGATACTTTCTATTAGGTTTTTCAGACTGTTCTATCTTGTATAAACGGACAGATACCATAAGCCATAATATCAAATAAATGCAAAAGCATTGGTAATGCTATAAAGACGATATTTCCATAAACAAGACATAGGTCGTCTTTGGCATATCGTTAAAAAGTTTCCTAAGAAGTTTGGAGCACATAGTGCTTACAAGACATTTAAAAGTACCTTTATGGATATTGTTTATGACTTATGTGATATTGATGATTTCGATATGAAATGGAATCAGATGGTGGTAGAATTCAATTTGGGTAACAATGTATGGCTTAATACTCTCTTTGAGTAATCAATGTGATGGGTTCCTGTATATGTCAACAACAAGTTTTGGGCAAGCATGTCGACAACGAAACGAAGTGAAGGGATGAATGCCTACTTTGATGGCTATGTTCATTCTAAGAGTACACTCAGTCAGTTTTTGGAGCAATACGAGAAGGTTATTAGAGAAAAGATTGAGCAGGAACTTCGATTTGATTATTTTTCATCAACAACTTCAATACCTTTAGTCACACATTTTGAGATTGAAAAGAGTTTTCAAAAGGCATACACAAATAACATGTTCATGTTTATACAAAAAGAGTTGACGAGTGTTATGTATTGCAATGTTATTAAAACAATAGTGGAAGGTGATTCTAAGAAACACAAAGTAACTGAAACAGGTACAGACAGTGACATTACCAGGATGTATTTGGTATCATTAATAGATTCATTTTTAGTATATAAATGTGGGTGCAATCTATTACAATTCAAGGGGATTGTCTGTCATCACATCTTCAGAATATTGACAAGGAATAACATTGCAAACATTCCTTCCAACATTATACTATGACGATGGCGGAAAGATGTGGTTCATCGACATTTACAAATAAAAGTTGGGAATATTCGCGAGGATAATGATATGTCTGTATCTCGTAGAAGGAGATTGTAATCAGTATTTTATAAAGCCTTTGATTATGCTTTAGAATTTGAAACGAAGTTTGATTATTTGCAATCGGTTTTACAACGTGTTCATAATACCTTAAGTAGTTCAGCTGTAAGACCACTTGATGATGAACAAGTCACCAATATTCATTTATTAAATCCCATTGTATGTAAACGAAGAGGCAAACCTTCAAATAAGAGGATGAAATCAATTGTAGAGGAGCACGATGTAGAAAGAGAAAAAGAGCAAAGGTGATGATACTAAAAATGTATATTATTAACGAACGTTACACTATAATAATTTGTTGAATGTCAATTTTTTTAGAATGACATAATATTTGTTGTTATGAAGTCTTAATGTTTTATAGGCGGCATCAACAGTTGCAATCACTGATCCTTTATCACAAAGGTCGACAATTGAGGAACCACATACCACTTAGTTCAACAGTTTAAGTATGTAAATGCAAATTAATTGTTAAAATAACGTTTGTACATACAATATTATGCTAATCATATTTACACTTCTGCTTTAATACAACTATTTTGTCATTTTTTCAAAGCCATCATAACTAGTTCCCAAATTTTGTTTTGACAATGATGCAATCGGACACAATATGGACGATACCTTGAAAGTTGTCACGCTGGGGTTTCATTTGGTTCAACAGTGTAAAACAAATATGTTGTCCACACTAAAAGACCAATAACATAAGCACATTGAGTAGCATTGCTTTTGTTATCATTACAGCTTTATATACTCAAACATATGCACATTAAATGGCTCTACTTTTTTTATCATTATGGCCTTATATATATATATATATATATATACATGAAACTGGCTTTAATGTCTTGTTGCGTTTGTTATCATTATGGCTTTATATACTCGAACATATGCACATTAAATGGCTCTGATTTTATGATCATTATGGCATTTTATACATATATGTAACTAGCTTTAGTTTCTTTTTATTCTATTCTATGATGTGTCTCCGTTCACTCACATGGGATGATGTTATTGACTAAACTGAAATTTGTGGCTTCATTCTAGAAGCCAGGAAATTCTATTGCAATGTTATGTGAAACCCAACTGCCATTATTTGCAACTTAGTTAATGGAGTTAATTTGATTCCCATCAAATGTGGACATAAAAATTAACAGCTGCACCTTTTCTAAACAAAAATTACAATTTCTCTGTTTTTATATGCTTGCTAAAATGGAATCATAGTAACCTTAAGTAATTAAATAATGGATGATGGGTTATACATTTATGGAACCGATTCAGGTTAATCAATTCTATTCCTCCAAATTATGCAAACCGATATGTGAAATGTGTTGTTAAGATGTCATTGTTTTAACAAAGTGTACATTGATGAGAAGTGAGTTCAAGAGGAAAAGAACAAGCAAGGACCAACATACTTGCATTATTAGTGTGCATCCTTTTACGTGTGCTAAATTTATACATGCTATGAAGGTTGGTTACAATGGCACATAACCATGAAAATATTATAAAACCCATCCAAGTGTAGTCACACGTATAAACACGTCTAAATTTAATCACATCAATTCATATCTTCACAATACATATTGAGACCTTTGTTGACAAACTCTTTTGTTTAGACTGCAAGTTTTAAGAACACAAATTCTTCATTTCATTTTAACCTCAGTAAGTGTAACATTTTTTAAACATAAAACAAACGAATATAATTAAGGAATGAAACCATCTATATGTAGATTTCAAGTCATAATGTCAAAGGATTCAACAAATGTCTGCGGTGACATACTTCATTCCACTATGATATATATACATCCAAGCAACTAACCCAAAACATCATAAAAGTTGTAATGAATGCCCTAATGACTATAAATTTTAGGACATGGAACCACCATCTTTGTCCACTTATGGTAGAACATATTTATCCATGAAGCAGATCTTTTACCTCGTTCTCACAAAGCATCTCCTTTCGAAGAGTTCCATGAGAGTGACATAGACCTAAGATGGTCACAATAACCAGCAACTGCATCTGTTAACAAATTTCCCAAATGAAATATAAATCAACAGCCTCACCCATGGTAAATCAACTAAACATCTTCTCAAGGGTAGCAGACAGGTCTTAATATACACAGCAGTTGCTTAAGCCCACCTTCTAATGATAAGGAGTGTCATCCATGCTGACCTTGATGAACAAAGCACCAGAATCCATTTTTGGAGTCTATTTCTTCAATGTTCTTAAAAAAATTTGGCAAGTGACTTCTTCCTATATGAGTAAGTTCAAAAATTAAAGAATTAGAGATTTAAAGATAAATTTATAAATAAAATTTAATTTTAAAAGTAAATTTAAAAATATAAAAATTGAACTTAAATTATTTAAAAATTCAGTAAAAACTATTTTAAAAATTTTTTTAAATCACTTAAAATAATTTTACTAATAATGATTATCTTGATCTTCTATTATGAATTATACTTATTATTTTACATGCATTATTATAAGAATATATTTTTAAGTTTATTAATATTATTTTTACTTAATAATAATTAAATACTTTAATTTTATTTTTAAATATTATGTAAAAAATTCATTTATAAGATAAATCTATGTTAAAATTTTAAAATAGGTTATTAATCTAATCTTTTTACATTTTTCAGTTAAGTGACTAAAATTTGATAATTTTTTCAATTGAGTGATTAACGTTTAAAACATTAACTATAAATGGTAAAAAGTTTGAAATGGGTCGAGTCGAATTAGGGTTATCAAAACGGATCAAATCGAATCGGGTCACCATGTCAATGTCGTCAACTTCCAACCAATAACGTCAACCTTTTCAACTTAACTAGTTAACTTTTCAAATGTTAATCTTTTAATTGAAAATTTTTAAAGTTTCATTACTGAAAAAATGTGAAAAAGGTTGATCACATTTTTCACTGTTAACCCTACAAAAGAGTGCTAGTTGACATTCCAAAAGCTCCTGATAGTGTTTTGATTAAAAAGTTTTCATTCTAAAGAAAAAAGAAAAGAAAACAATATTTGTTGAAGTGTCTTTTCTATTACAATGTTCTAATAGGATTAGCCGTAAGAGGGGAAATCTTGAAATGTACATTTTGACAAACATATAAATTATAAAATTATTTATATACAAAACAATATTATAGTGTATTCTTTTCCTCTACTTAAATAGATAAGTATATAAATAAACTTGGTTTATATTTTTATTATATTTTTAATTAATAAAAATTTATTATTAAATATATTTTAATTGTTACATATTTCAATATTAAAATGTTATGAAAAGCATAATTTTAACTATTATTATTATTATTTTGAAGAATTTATATAAAATTTAAATTTAATTATAATTATTATTAATTGATTATATATTAATAAATATTAGTATTTTATTTTATTTTAGTTATAAATTTTTATATTATATCTTTAATTATTTAGTTATTTTATTTTTTAAATACTTATACATGTTTTATACTAATTTTATAACAATCTAATACTTATTGAATTTCTAAACCTTAAACCTCTTCTTTTACTAATTAAATATTCATTTTTAAAAATTGAAACTCAAGGAAGAAGACCTATTTTTAGAGTTATGGTAGATGAATTTTTGTCATAATGCATAAAAGTTTCTTTTTTTCTCCTGCTCTTGTTAAAAAGTAAAGTTTTCATCATAAGTTGGGATTTGAGAGGCCATTGCAGAGTATGATCCAAATGCCAGGCCTTCGATTTTTCATTGACTTAGAACTGTTATGTGATGTCTAAGGCATATAAAACAATATTATAACCAATTGTGGTTGGAAAGAAAAAACATTGAAAAATCTTCTATAATTTTCAATACTTTTTTAATTAAATAAAAAAAATTATTTTTTTGAGAAATTATTATTTTATCAATATTATTATATTCTTATGATATGAATCAATCATAATCGAATTAATTAGACCGATTCTTTTTATTCTTTCTTTTTTTTATTTACTTTATTACAGTTTAAAAATTATCACACCTATATCATATTCATAATAATTAGCACATAATTTTTCCTATCATATTTGATGTTCACTTATAATTCCAATATAATGCTATATAGAAATTTAATAATTTTAATAGTACGGTTGGTCAAATAAAAAATAAAAATTAATCAAATATAATAAAAGAAATTGTGTGATAATTATTATGAATGTGAAAAATTTTAAGGTATAAAGAATAGACAAAAAAGTAGTAAAATTACGAAGAGATCAGAGTAACGGTTCCCTTAAAAAATACATAATATTATAGATAGTAATAAAATCAATACTTTTAAATATCTGTTTCTTAATTTTGATTTTTTGGATAATTAAATTTTGTTCTTTTTACTACTTTCAATTTTTTAATCAAGGATTCTTATAATTATTTTCTCAAATAAATCCTTTAACGTTAATGATTTTTATCAAAATTTTCTATTAAAAATATAAATATAATACGTTAGCATGATAATAATGTGACACATAAAAAATACTTTAATATGTCACATCAATATATAATATTGTACATTATATTGTGAATTTCACATATGATATGCAGATATACTATGTCAGCTTAATATTGACGTAGTTACATAAAAATTATACTAATACTTTAAATTAATATAGTAATAGTGTGCATTGCACTTAGAAACCTACACTATCACATATATTATTAATAAGTTTTTTTATTTGATTAAGAAATTATCAATAATAAGAAGATTTAACTGAGAGACTGTGGAAACCTATGGTTTTAAATATTAGAAGTGTACCTAATATGATAATAAGTAATAAATCAAGGATTCGCATTTTATAGATGTTCAATCTATCTCATATAGCTACTGATTATGTACTATCAAGGACAGCATTTTTGAATAAAGCCCGTGACAAGGTTTACTTGGTAACTAGAGTCTGAACCAATCCATGGATTGATGATGATATTAGCCAGTACCTGGTTGATGATGGTGATAGCAATAGTAATGAAAATTATGGTGATGTTGACATGGAGAACTACGACTTGGAGGCATACCCGCCGGGTTGGAGATTCTCGCCGGAAGATGAAGAAGCAGTTTACTGCTACCTAAAGAACAAGGTGGAGCAGAGGCCATTGCCTCCGGTGAACATCAGAGAAGTAGATATATACAAGTTCAGTCCTGACGAGTTGGTAGAAAGGTATATGCCAAACTGCGAGAGACCTAAAGAATGGTATTTTTTCAGTCCAAATCGGAGAGCAGGAAATGGGTTTTGGAAAGCCTCTGGTGCTGACGAAGTAGTGAAGATGAAAGGCCAGGTTATCGGATGGAAAAGAGCTTTTGTGTTTTACTATGGGAACCCTTCTAAAAGCCAGAAGACTTCTTGGATCATGCACGAATACGTTCTCAAAGATGCGGCACCTACTACTACTTCTGATCCCGATGATATGAAGGTACTATAATAACTTGTTCATTATTATTATTATTCTTTTGGTAATTAATTTTAGTGATTAACCACCCTTCTTCTTCTTCTTCTTCTTCTTCGAATGCAGCTTGATGTTTGTGTCTTGTGTAAGATATACCAAAACACGAAAAAATCTTATACTCGACAGGAAAACTACACATTCGAGAATCAGTCTCAGAATCAAGCCCCGCAGCTCGGAGTTGAAGAAAGAATCGGAAACAGTTTCCAGAATCAGACATTTTCGTCTCATCAGTACCTGCAGCAGCAGCCTGATGGTCAAGAAAGTAGTTTCTTGGCGCAGCAGAATCAATTTTCTGTGTCTCATCAGTTCATGCAGCTTGGAGATGAAGCAGAGAGGGAAAACAATTTTCAGAATCAGCCCGCTTTGTCTCATCAACTGCAGTATAGAGGGCAAGTAATGAGAGATAACAGTTTCTTGCAGCAGCGGCAACAGATACCGGATATGACGATGCCATATTCTTCTATGATGACAACTTATAGTAATCAGATGCCAAATCCTATTACCAACTACAACAATCAAACGGGATATCTGGCTCCGGTTCTTCTTACTGCATACGATTCTCAAAATAATTATGTGAACAACACAATAGTACCAAACAATTTTGATGATCATAATTACGTCCAACTTCCCGAATTTCCTTGAAGAATAGGATTTTCCAGCAGGAAAGTGTATGTAATGTAAACTATTGCCTTCCTCTGTCCATTGTGTTGGAGAATGTAAACAAACATTAGGTTGTTTTAGTCTGTTTGATTAAGCTTGGCACTAACACGCGGATCTATATTTTCAGGAATACATCTTCAGGTTCTTTAGATGTGTTGCTACCTTCGTCTGTGATATTTTCATTAAAATGGTATCACTGCAAAACGTGTAATTTATGGTAAATTCAAAACAAGCTGATGATGATGGAAAGTTGAGATGGACGGGCATTGGTCACAATCTATAAGTTTTATATAAGTCAATTTACAATTAAATCATAATTTTCCTCTTTCAATTTTTAAATTACTCTAATATCCATATTTATTGATGTTTTTCATCTATACTTTTTTGGTAATAATATATATTATATTCACCATGATTTAATCTGTGGTAATGAAAGTAATTTAAATTTTTATAATGCATACTAAATCAAATAATGCTAATTTTTAAGATAGTAAACGTCTATTTATAAAATGAAAATTAATTTTACAACTATTAAATATAAATAATTAATGAT
>JAOXYD010100001.1:0-11759 GCA_028565735.1 Pinacopodium congolense | reverse complement strand
ACATACTTGCAACTTATAGTGTTTAATTTGGAGGAGGTCGTAGATGGTGCTGATGGAACGCAGGAGGATGTCTGAAATTGGCTCCACTTCCTTGCTAATTGCCCCCATAATGTAAGTTAGGATGATCCTACCACCTCAGATTATATGTAGGGGCGTAAGGATCATACCCTCATTGTTGACCCTAGGGTGCTCTGATAGCATATACCTATTGGTCATCCTGTAAAGTAGGACATAAGTTAGTAGCATGACCAGATAAAGAGCATATTTCACATACCTTGGTCTTTCCTTTTTTAACAATGGATTGCTCCACCAAGGATGTAAGAGTTATAGCGTGCAGCTCCAACTTTGAGATAGTAATGTCCTTTGATTTTGATGTAGAGGAGGGAACGATGTTCCTATTACCCCAATGTTGAGAATTAGACGCCATGGTTGCTATCAATCTTTTAGCGTCAGTTGGTGTTTTATCAACTAATGCTCCACCACTAGCTACATCTATCATGTTCTTGTCCATAGGCGTTAGTCCTTTATAAAAATATTGAATAAGAAGTTGTTCACTTATTTGATGATTCGGGTAACTATTGCATAGCTTCTTGAAACGCTCATAGTATTCATGAAGTGACTCTCCTCCGTCTTTTCGGATGCCATAAATCTCCTTACGAATGTTGGTTGCCCTAGAAGCTGAAAAGTACTTCTCGAGGAAGACTTGTTGCATTTGGTCCCAAGTGGCAACCAAACCAACCGGTAGATCATAGAGCCACTCCTTAGTTTCATCTGCCAAGGAAAAAGGAAAGGCTTTTAACTTTAGTTGATCTACCATGACACCAGTTGGCTTCATCCCCAAACATGCAATGTGAAACTCCTTGAGGAATTTGTTCGGGCCAGTGATGTAGTAGGATCCCAATGAGCAATTGTCTTAAAAACCTGTAAAGATAGGCAACGTACGTATTAGACCCAATCTAATTTCAAATTTTGGTTCATTATCAGGAAAATTAATGCATAGAAGATCAAGGTTAAAGATAGGAACTGCAAGCTCTTTCAAAGTGCACGAGCACTGCTCCATGTTAACTTTAACTGCTTCTGGGGGCTCTTCTAAACTTTCTACAACTTCCTCTGCAGGCGATGAAGAATTGTCACTCTCAGAGATATGAAGCTGCTTAATACGCTCAGAATGTCGAAGCCTTATATGACCTACAATAGAAGAAAATAAGAAAGGGTTAATAGGAGATAAAAGTAAGCACCTATTCTCCTCAATGAATTTTCACAATCTGTATGCTTTGGAGGGCTCTGGGACATCCAAAACAAGAAGTAAGATGAACAAGGTCAACAATGAAGAAAAATAAACTAATGCTAGAAACAACAAGTAACAAACGCCAACTCTCCAGCAACGACGTCAAAAATTTGATAGACTGTCGCCAACTACTAAATAATAAATTTCCTAATAACCAAATTATGCAATAAATGGTAAGTTAGGGTCAAACAACAGAGAGTTAAGACACAATTGTTATTTCTAATGTTGTGAACAAGATAAAAGATAACACCTTGAAATGATGGAAACTAAACAAATAAGATGCAATAATATCAAATAATAGAACAATTGCAAAATAAATATAAAGATGAATAACAATAGCAAAAGATAGGTTGGAGATATCTTCGAGAATTCGGGATATTCAATGATCTTTAAATCTAAATAGAAGGTATTCTAGTCGTGGTGTTAGCCAATAGGCTCGAATAAGCTCTCAAGCCCTCAGTTTTTCTAAATCAGACAAATCTAATAAACTTTAAAAATGCCTCTATCCCTATTTATAACCTAGAACAAGCTCTTTAGCTTTAATAGTGAAGATGCACTAAGTACTAAGAAAAGACTAACTTAGGTCACCTACTCATAAGCTCGGAAGGTGTAACCTAAAGGTATGGGATTCTAGATTAATTGATTAAGTATCCTGACAAATTAAACTAACATATTGGTACTTTCAGGATTTGCTATGGACTATTACATATCACACGCTCAACCCTAGCCTTTGGATTAGAAAGTTACCTAAATGGTGATTAAACCTATAAGTAGTTCCTAATTCATGTCATTTATCATAAATCCCAAATCAACTAGGACATACAAGTACCACTTCAAGACAAGTTCAATTCCATTCTCACAATTTCCATCCCTTCATCCTTTTGATATCGCCAAACCCCTAAGAAAACTAGCCAAGCATATTAAAATTAATCCACATAAATGTCAAATAAAAAAGTTTCATATTTAAAATAAAAAGATAAAAACTGTAAAATTAATAACTACTCAAAGAAACTTAAAATAAAGGATTAAGCATATGAAATTTACTCTTAATTCATAAATCAATTATGCTCATTCAAATATAATCACCATCCATATATTATTCATAAAACATCATCTCAAAATCCTTAAAAAAACTCTTCTAACTATCCAAAATTAACTAAGGTTGAAAACAACAATTTAAAATAACAAATAATCACTATTAAGAATCTAAACCAATGGAAAATATCAATGAAATCGCATATTCAATCAATGACAATAAAATCTAACCCAAAAACTTAAAGAAAATACTTGAGAACGTCGAAGAATAAGAGGAAACTTAAAAGAAATTAAGACTAGAAAACTATTCTTTGCTTGATAAGAACTGACAGCTTTCCCTTCTTTTCGTCTTTTATATCCGTCTTTATTAGGTTTTATTCACTAGATAAAATGATTGTTTGCTGATTAGTGTCCACGTAAAGTGCACATCGGTCGACCGATCCTTGCATTCGGTCAACCAAAGTATTGCCTTTGATCGATTGATCTTTGCATTCGGTCAACCGATATACTGCCTTGGTCGACCAATCCTTATTCAACAAGGGTCGCTACACTTTATCAACATCTTGCTTCGGATTAACTTATATTCCTCCTTTTTTTTATAACAAATATGCATAAACACATATAACCTAACATAAAATGCAAAATGAAGATAACTTGAGCATTTAAACAATAAAATGGGATTGAAATCATATCTAAATACATATGAAAACTTAATATAATTCAATCGTATCAGCCAATCATTAAATTAGAAGAATGTCTAAGAATTGCTTATCAAAACCACCATAAATAGCACCAATTTACAATATTCCTTATTTTTTCCCTTACCTTTTCCTTTCTTTTTTATTTACCAAATTGCATTCATGTGGATAAGAGTCCACAAAATAGTTAGTAGTATACTAACACTTATAATAGACAACTTCTTTATCTATCACTGTCCTTTTCTGTCATCAGAATGGTCAATGGTGTATTGATACAACATGACAACTCTAGTGGTTCATCTTCGATATAATTTGACACCCTGATCATATTTTCTAGATTTTAACATCATTTTTACTCCTTATGGAGGTTGCAAAAGGCATTTGAAGATTATATCATGCTCAGACTAAGGTCTTTAATAAAATTATATATCTCAACTTTCATCAAATCATGAAATTTTAAGTAATTAGGTCTCTAATAACTTACAACCTGAGCCACTAGCTTTTGCAACCTTGAGTTGAAAAAAAAGGACACTAAACTGGCCAGTAAGGTAGACCAACTAGTATATTAGTATTAGTAATTCTGAGATTAGATCACTAAAGAGTAAAAATCATGAGAGATAATCATGGTCTCAACTTACCTTCTCTACTAATAGTTGATAAAGTATAAATTGATAGAGAGCACGATTGGAAATTAGGTTTCTGACATAAACAAGAGTGGTAAGTATAGAGAAAAAGGATAGATAGAAGAGAGGAAGTAAGTTTGGCCAGAATCTTGTTATTTTCAATTAATAGCAATAGAATCAATAGTTAATGATTATTAATATTTTAACAACTATCATTTCCAAAAGAAAAAAAATTCCAACAACTAAAAATAATTTTCATGCGCCAATCTTTGTTTGTCATATTAAATGTATCAATTTGTTTTCTAAATAAATTTTATCCTATTATAAATTTTATCCTCCACAATGTTCATCTAGTTTATATATGCCCCATGTCTAGGTAAATAGAAGCTCACATTCCGAGAATGGTTGAAAAGGTTTAAGTTTCTATATTTTTGTTAAATCATTAAGTTTAATAATAATAAGAAGTCCAGTGGATGCCGATACAGTGATGAAGGATGGGTGAAAAAAGACGGGGTATTAGGTTTAAATGTAGTTAAAGGCAAAATATATTCAAAGATCTTGTAAAGGGGGATAATATACATACCAATTCTATCCTTGATGATAATAACATGTTTCGGCCCAGAACTTTTTTTTACAGAGGATAATATATTAGAATAAATATCATTAGAGGGCATAAGACTTGAATCCATCATCCCTTCCAATACCTATAGTAAAAACTTATTAAGTTCCCCTATTAACAACAATTTAAAAGCAATTAATATGTTTATGAAAACATGAAATCAATATTGTAACATTTTTCAATCATGAAATGAAAATTGTTCTCTTACTAATAGAACATCAATTCATACATAGGATTACAGATTGAAAATAAACTAATGTGAAATAAAATATTCCAAAAAATGAATATTGAAAGTTACATGATTTGCCTCAAATATTCAACTTATGTAACATTACTGTTGAAAGAGGATAACTAAACAAGTATCTAACCAACAAACTCGAAACTAATAAATTCATCAAATACATGTTATTAAACTTAAATTTTAATAAATTAAAGAAGAAATGCCTAATATTTTCTCCAATTTCCAATAGCCAAAAGATTCTTCAATAAGATTGAATAAGTGCTAAAGTTGATTTTAGCTCCTGAACCTATAATTTTGAAAAATAACTACACTTTATAAAAGAAAATTGATTAAAAACAGCAAAACAAAATTTTTATGCAATAATAACTAGCTAATGTGTTGTTGAAACTATTGTGGTTGTATTCATGAATGTATAATGGATGATGTGAGCCCATTAACATTATGGGAAGATCAAGATGTTACTTTCAATAATAATACAAATCAAATCCAATTCTCTTTAACTATTTTGGAACTTGATGTTCCATTAATTTGATCTTCATCTTGAGTCTTTTTCCTTTAGTTTTCATAAACTCCATTCCATTGCATGCTCAAGGTTCCAAGGCTTCAAAATGCATCTTCCTACCACATTCTTTAAGGTGTTTGATGCGTTGTAAAGATAGATTTAAAGACAAGGTGTGAGTTTTGAAAAAAAAAAGATTTAAAGATAAGGTGTGAGTTTGGAGCATACCTTGGAGCATGCGGTATAAAGATGCATTTTAAAACCTTAGAGCCTTAGAGTACAAAATGGAATGGATTTTATGAAGACTAAAAGAAAAAGGTTTAAGATAAAGATTAACTTAATGGATGAAAGATCATGCTGTAAGATAGTTAAAGAGAATAGGTTTTTATTTGTATTTTTATTATAAGTCTCATCTCGGTCTTCTTGTAG
Organism: Pinacopodium congolense; assembly: GCA_028565735.1. NCBI lineage: Eukaryota > Viridiplantae > Streptophyta > Magnoliopsida > Malpighiales > Erythroxylaceae > Pinacopodium > Pinacopodium congolense. Next base: position 6,327 of record JAOXYD010100001.1, on the reverse strand, counting down.
TGTTAATGGAATCACATAATGCATTATTCATTCATAATTAGTAAAGTTGCATATAGGATACATAATTAAAAGGAGTTATGTATGAATGATTTTAAAAGATCCTCCTAATACGCTAAAATGATTTTGGGAATTAATGTGATGTGTGCATATTGAAAAGTGTGTGAAATATTTGGATAAGCTATTAAGATTAAAGTGAACATATTGGTTAAGTTTTGTGAATGAGGTAGAGTTTATAACTTTTGTAAGGTTTATATGTTGAAAAGAAATGTTTGAAAATGTTTTAAGGTAATTTGTAAGTGTTATAAAGTGAATAGAAATCTTAAGAATTGTTTTAAGTTAATTTAGAAGTGCTTGGTTGTGTTTTGAAGTTGAACAAATAGTTGAAATGTTGGATTAGTCTACTAGTATGCTTCATTCTTTGACCATTGTGTTGTTTTAGCACAAACTAGTCAATCAGTGAAGCATATCGAATAATCAATCAGTCATGATAAGAATAGCATAGCAACACCAAAAAACCAACATGAAAATGGAGTAAACACATTGGAAATTTTATAAAAGGCTAGTTCGGTGTTTTTAACTTATAAATAGGTATGTTTAGGTGTTTTTTAAGCATCCGTTAAGTGTGTTGTGAATCATTTGAGTATGAAACATAATCAAAAGTGGTTTGAGCTTTAATGTGAGTATATGGTTGGTTTTTGGTGTGGTTTACATAGTTAAATTTGTTATATTCATTCTAAAAAATTTGTTCATGAGTCTTTAGATACTTCTAGTAGTCTCTAAATCTACTTAAAGCCAGGTACTCTTCATATGATGTTAGCACTAAATTTCATGATTTGAGGCTCAGGGTAATTTAAAGGAGTTAAAATATATAATTTCATTAGAGACCCTAGTCTAGGCATGATATGATCTTCAAATTCCTTTTACAACCTCCATGAGGAGTAGAAATGATGCCAAAATCTAGAAAATACGGCAAGGGTCTCAGCCATTGGAGCTGCCATACTATATTAGTACACCATTGACTATTCTAGTAAAAGAAAGGGGCAATGTAGGATAAATAAGTTGCCTATTGTAGATCTCAGTACACCATTGACTACTATGCAAACTATTATCCTCACAAAGGAAGCTTAGTAAACAGAAAAGAAAAGAAAAGTAAAGGGAAAAAAAGGACTATTATAAATAGGTGTTTATCTACAGTGGTTCTAATAATAAATTCTTAGACATTCTTCTAATTTAGTGATTAGATCTGAGGAGTAGACTACCCATATAGGAACGGATTAAAGATTTAAGGGTTCCAGGCATGTTACTTATAAGATATACATAAGTTAAAAAGAGATCAGTTATCAAGTATATCCTATTGCCTTTATAGTGCAAAGTCTTGAAACTACGTGATAGTGTTGTTTAACATTGATAGAATCTTATTTATACATATTTTATACATGTTTTTGTAATGATTATATTAGGTTTAAGGGATAATTGCGTATAATTTAGGTGGATGTTTTGTTTGTTTATAAAAAAGACGTTATTTAAATTTTAGATGATTCTTTGTGTTTTGTAGGACTTGATGAGTATTTTGAGGCACTCTTAGAACTATAAGAGGTATGGAATCAATTTAAGGACACATAGAATCATGATGAAGTTTCACACCAATTTTCAAGGCCATATGAAAAGCTATAAAGGATGCATCAAGAAAAGAATAGTAGAAGCTCAAACAAGTATTAGTTTTGGTATAGGTGATTTTCGTGATACATTAGGTGTACTTTAGAGTTCAGATTGTTCTGAAATTTTATTAGGTGTAAGAACATTATGAAATAAACCTACATATCAAATTTCATGGCTATTGGAGGTGTATAGAATGGGTTAGAGTAGAAAATGGGAAGAAAGGCAGAAGTTGCTAAAAGACCTATGGGTAGGGCGTAGACCCACGGCCTAAACCCACAGTCATGATATCCTGACAGAGGACATCACTGTAAAAACCCATAACCATGGGTCCTGCATTGGGGCCTCTCCAATTAACCCTCCTAGGGTTATTTTGATAAAAATTTTTGCCTTAAAATTGATCAAGGAGCTAGCAAGGAAGGGTTTTGAAGTCTTAGCCCTTTCCCAAAAGGTTTTCACTTAATTTTGAAGGAAAAAAAAGATTATAAGAACAATGATTGGAGAATCATGATAAGGAATTCACATTAAACATCATTAGTTACAAAGAGGCAAGATTGATTCATCATGATCATTTATTTCCCTTTCTCTTTGTTAATTTTTTTTGTAATTCAAACTATGACTAGGGACTAAACATTTCATTAGTATTTGGGTTTTTATAAACTATAGGATGTAGTATTCATTGTTTGTTCTTGATTTAAATTTGAATTTCTAGAGTTTACATTAGTATTATTTATGGATTTTAACAACATTGCTTGTCGAATGTTATGTGAATGTAAGTGTCAATTTTAATGTTTTTATTTTTGTATGTTTGATTGAGATATCATTACATACCTTAGATTATTCCATAGGCAATACATCTTGTATGGAGACCTAGAAATAAGCTTGCATAATATGTTCGAGTTAGGTGTGAACTTAGCTAAAACAATAGGTTCCATAGAGTGAAGTAATGCATTCAATCAATAGAGTGGGATAGAAAGAACTTTTGCCTAGTTTATTGACTTAAATAGGATGCATAACTTGAGAGAGTGTGTGATTTACATTAGGGAATATACGGTTTAATGAATCTATAAATTAAGTGAAGTCAAGATAAATAATAAATACATACACATTCTCAAGGGATTGATCACATAAATCCTAACTTCATTATTAAACATTATCTTTTGTAAGTTTATTTAAATAATTATACTTTTAATTGTTTGTTAAGTTCCATTTATCATACAAAGCAATCTCTATACATCTTTTTAAGCTAGATAATTTAGATAGATACTCACTAGTAATAGTAGTCCTTATGGATTTGACCCTAGAATCACTTTAACTATATTACACTATGATAGATACACTTTCCTAGTTGTGTTATGGTATTGTTATTGTGTTTCTTAGAAAATTTTAATTGAAACTTAGGCACGTATCACATGCAACAAGCTTTTGGTATCATTACCAAGGATTACACCATTATTTAGTGTTTTAGAGCAACAAATAGACAATATGGAGTGAGATTTAGGGCAAAGAGTGAAAATGACCATGGGTAATATTTCATGCCCGTCTATAAAAGGCACGAATTCAAGCATGCAAAGGTCGCGAATAGAAGGTGCAACCTTCAAAATCAAATCGCAAATGATTAAGATGTTACAACTATGTACAATTTGGTGAACTATCCGATGAAGATCTAAATGTTCACATCACCAACTTCTTAGAGATTTGTGACACTTTCAAGTTGAATTGCATTTATGAAGAAGCGATCGGGTTGCAATTATCCCTTTTATGCTGAGGATTCAGGAAAAATCATATCTAAAAGCAAATCTTCCTAGTTCCATCACTTCTTATAAACCACTAGCAAAAAAATTCCTAACGATGTATTTCTCTTCTTCTTGATTAACTAAGTTACGTAATGATATTGTTTCTTTTAGTAGTAAGAGCAAGAGAACCTCTATGAAGCATGAGAGCATTGGAAAGACATGCTTAGGAAGTGCCCTTATCACATTTTCGAGTTAGGCATGTTGATGTAGATATTCTATAATTATTAATTTTTCCACAGAGTAGCTAATAGATGGTTCATTTGGAGTTTTTTTTTTTCACAGAGGAGCTACCAACTTTACGACTATAGAAAATTACAATAATTAATTGAGAACATTGCCATAAATGCATACTACTAGTTAAATGCAAGATAAAATGCTACCTTTAGGAGCACACAAGATGAATTTGTGATTACTTCTTGAGAAGAAAAATTATTTGTGTTAGCCAAGAGGATCGAGATGATGACAATGGAGTTAACATCACTTTAAGCAATGCATTGTAATATATATGGCAGAAGGCATTCAAAGCAAGAGTGTCAAGTATATGGAGTTGGAGAATAATTGGAGCAAGTGTAATTTGAAGGAAGAAGATTAAAAAAGATGACTACATACTGACCCTTCTATACTTCGAGGTGGAGGCAACCTTTGAGTAGAACTAGCATAGAAGAACTAATAGCAAGGTTAATTAATTCAACAAAAGACTGTTTTCAGAAGAGGGAAGTATCCATACACAAATTGGAGATTCAACTAGAAGGGCTGATTAGACAAGTCGCCGAAGAGTCACAATGTATATGTTTTTTTTAACCATACATCTAATATAAAAACATAGGTTGAGTGGAAAGGAGTTAGTCAGAAGTGAGAACGTGACACAAAGAGAAGAACTTACAAATAATAGAGAGATGTCAAAAGTGGAAGAAATAGGGGAGCATTGTGAAGAAAAAGTTGAAGAGTTGAAGAAGAATAGTGAAGGAGTACAAGCCACCAATTCCTTACTCAAGTCAACTACAAAAGGATGGGCAAGATGAATAATTCGATAAGTTTTTAGAGCTCCTTAAGCAATTAAACATTAATAGCCCTTTTATAGAAGCTTTGTCATTGATGTCGAAGTATGTCATGTTCCTGAATAATCTTCTATCGAACAAGAGGAAATTAGATAAGTTATCCACGGTGCAATTAAGTAAAGAGTGCTCGAAGATGCTACCAAACCAACTACCATAAAAATTATAGGATTTAAGGAGTTTCAATATCTTTTTCATTATTGCTAGTTTATCTTTTTATAAGGCATTAGTGAATTTAGGTGCTAACATAAATTTGATGCCATATTAGTTATTCAATAAGTTAGGGCTTGGTGAACCAAAACCAAATAGGATGAGCATACAATTAACTAATATATTTGTTAAATATCCTAGAGGAATAATTAGAGATGTTTTGGTGAAAGTCGATAAATTCATTTTTCCCTATGATTTTGGGATATTGGATATGGATAATGAGGTTGAGGTCTTGTTGATCCTGAGTAGGCTCTTCTGAGCTATAGCTAAAGCATTGATAGATATGCATAGGGCGAAACTTACACTTAGGGTAAAAGATGAAGACTTTGTGGTTAGAATCCCTAAATTCATGAGGCATTCTTTAGGGAAAGATGATTCTTACTTTTTTTAAGATGTAATTGATGTTGAAAGTACTAATGTTTGTGGGAAACAATCATTAAAGACCCCTTAGAGGAATGCATGGTAAGGGGGAGCAAAGAGAGAAGTCCATTTTAGAGATAAAACAACAAGAGGAGTATTTGGAGGTTAATAAACTAACAATGACAACAAAGGAATAAATATTTTAAGACCTTGGCAAACCAAAAGAGGGAAAGCTGAAGCCCTCAATCAACCTCAGAGCTAAAATTGAAGAGACTACTAAATCATTTAGAGTATGCTTTCTTGGTTGACAATTCTAAATTACTTGTTATTATTTCTACTGAATTGTCACAAGATCAAAAAGAGAAATTCTTGAGAGTGTTAAGGGAGCATAAGAGGGCCATCTCATAGAAGATATCAGATATCAAAGGGATCAACCCCTCCTTTTATATCCACAAAATCATATTAGAAGATGAAAATAAACTGGTGGTGCAAACCCAATGGAGACTTACTCCCAATATAAAGGATGTAGTTAAGAGAGAGGTAATTAAACTACTAGATGTAAGTATCATATATCTTATCTATGATAGTTCGTAGTTGAATCTTATGGAAATTGTTCCAAAGAAAGGTGGGATGACAATGGTTTCCAACAAAAAGAATAAGATGATTCCTACACGTACAGTTATAGGCTAGAGGGTATACATTGACTATCACAGGATAAATGAAGAAACACACAAGGATGGCTTTCCATTGCCATTCATTGATTAAATATTAGAGAGGCTCTCTGGTCATGCATAATATTGTTTTGCTAAATGGATTTTCAGGCTATTTTCAGTCCTCATAACTTTAGAGAATCGATCTTTGATGATTCTTTTGATTTATGTCTTAGCAACTTAGGCAAAGTACTTAAGAAATGTGAAGAAACAAACAGTTGCATTGGATAGGTGACTTTAAAATTTACGGTTGCTCGAAATGATTTTTACTTTTAATCCAACGTACTTTTAAGACAAGTGCACCTATCACAAAAGTAATAAAGCAGAGTAAAATTTAAAACTCTGAGTATCGATCCCACAGGGAATTGAATACAAAACTACTAGGTTGATTGGATTACAATTATTTAAGAAAATCCAAGTAAATTTGATTAAAAATTAGAAAAAGGGCTAAAAAGGTGACAACTTGGCTTAAACACTTGAAAAAGATTTTTGATTGATTTTTAAAAATTCTGAAAAATTACCAAATGTTAAAGGAGCTAT
>JAOXYD010099991.1:0-11759 GCA_028565735.1 Pinacopodium congolense | reverse complement strand
TAAATTTTGTTTTTTTTTATTTTTAGTTAAACTTTTTTTAAAAATTTTGTTTTTTTCATTTTTTTTGTAAAAGTTTTTTTAAGATTTTTTTAAAATACAAACTTTTTTGTAAAACATAAACCTATTTTTAATTTTTTTTAACATGAACTTGTGTTTTTTTTGTAATACGTGTGTGTGTGTGTATAAAATCAAGACCTCAATTAAACACTCAAATTAAAAATTAAACTAACTACAAATAAAAACATGCTAATTTAGGGTCCTTAGCTTGACCATGCTCTGTTTAACTTTAAGCAATAAGAGATGGAAAGAGAATACATCTTTTCTTTTGGTGGAAATTCTCCAAGGTATAACTTGTCATGATGCCCGTTCATCTTGAATGTTTTTTTTTTAAAGCTTTTTATCCCAAGAGCCTTATGCTTCTAATCCATAGTGATTTGAAATGTTCCACTCTACTAAAACTTAAGTTTACTTGGAATCATTGCAACCTTATTTTGAGCCGCTTCTTTCTCACCTTAACTACCCTTTCAGCTTGCTGCCAAGTCATTTTTATAGGATTCATAATAGGTAGTATTTTATTCTCACGTAAGGGGGCATGTTTCAAGTATAGAAGTAAAGAGTTTAGTTGATGTATGGGTGGTTTTACCAAGGAGATTGGAATTGAGGCTTTCATTCGTACTAAAAGTTCTGGATTTGGTATCACACCTAACTCCTCCTCCTCCTCCTCCTTAACTTCTTTAATGGCTTCTCTTTTCATATAACCGATTCCTTTCACAAAAGTTTTCCTGGACTTGCTCATGTTAAATTCCACTTCTTCATCCCCAATTCTCAGCACTAACTTCCTTTCATATACCTCAATTAGTGCTCTTTTGGTGTTCATAAATGATCTCCCTAAAAGTAATGGACAGTTTCTATCTTTCTCAAAATCAAGATCTACTAGAATAAAGAATTTGTCCACCTTAATAGGCACATCTTCCACCACACCACACCAACCAACTTCTTAGTTTATTGATCTGCCACCTATATAAGCATAGATGTTGGCTTTATGTCTCCCAGTTCAAATTTCTTGAAGATTGACAAAGGCATGAGATTAATACTCACTCCTAAATCACATAAACACCTAGAAAATTTCAAGTTATCAACAACACAAGGTATAGTGAAACTCCCTAGATCTTGTAACTTGGTTGGCACATGGTTGTTGATGATGGAGTTATATCTCTCTATTAAGGATGCAATTTGATTTTCTTTAACTTTAATCCTACTTCTTAGACTTGTGAGTAGACCAAACTACGAACTAATAGTGTTAGAGAAAAGGCAGTGACTTAACCATAGCTTTGTCTTGATTTAGTTAAGGCCCTATATTAAAAATTCCAATCCATTTTATAACTTACTTAAGAAAATTAGGCCTAGTCCTTAGCAAATATCATTTGGTAATCCTTGGATCACATGGAATGGAATTGCAAATTTGGAAGTTTTTAGGTTTTTTTAGTTTAATCAATTCAACTAACCATTTTAAATTAAAAATTTTGAAGTCCTTAGATAATTTTAATCCAATTGGCTTAGTATTCACACATTTTCTCTATAGGTTCAGCATTTCAGAGTATTAAATGTGTTCTACATTATTACTTTTAACCGATACACTGCTGTTAATTTGATTTGGATTTGAATTATAATTACATGTGAATTTATTGATTAATTTGAGGATAATTAGTGATGTCAAATCAACACAACAAGTTTTGGCATCATTACTGGAGAAAATAGCTGTGATATTAGAAAAATCTTTATATCAATTACTCTAGGGTGCACATAATTTTTATATTATTTATAGCATGTTTGCCTTTGTTTTTCTTGCTTGTGTGTGTGATTTTGTGTTGTTTTCTTGTTAGTTTTAAATTGTTTCTTATTTCCTTTAGCTTGATTCTTAGCTTGTACTTCTCTTAAATATATGTTAAGTAAGAATCAAGTGCATTTAGAAATGGAACACTATGCACACTAAAATGTCTAACCTCTTAAATAACTAACCATGTTTGAATTGATTATGCAAACTAGGAGTGGTCTATTGAGTGTTTAATTAATTGTAAAACCACCAACTAGTTTTACGCTCAAAACCACAAGTATACAGGTCGTACTTGTAGTAAAGAACGGATATCGATCCCACGAGGATTTTATCTAGACACCCTATCAATTTGGCTTACACTTTGTTCGAGAAATCAATTTAAAAAAAATAAATAAAAATAAATAAATAATTGAGACGCAGATAAATTAGGAAGCAGGAGCGAGCAACACAACCAATTACAGCACAGCAAACTGAAAATTCGGAGAAAATCCAGTTTTAAGAATAGGATTTATCATTATCCTTATTTGTTTCCCTTTGGTTAATTGATCTAATTTATATTTGGCCCAAGATTTCCTAATATTTTAACTACCCTCTCTCAAGGTGCAACTAAATGTCACTAATTAAATAATCTAAGATTAACTTTGGGATCTCTCTACATGCAAAGCCTTTCCTAAACATTTAACTAGATATGAAACTATTATATAGGCAGTCTATCAATTTATTGGAATCTCTTCCTAATATATTAATATCTTATTGTCCATAGGTCTATTAAATGCCAACTCTCATTATACATCTAACACCATTTACCTAACTCACTCTCTCAATTTGTTGTAGGGTTTACGCACAATAAACAACACAAATATTTATAAAAATTAAATCAACAGCCAAAAGGTCCATATAATTCAAACAACAAATCCTAAAAATATTTTATCCACACAAAATATTAAAAATAAATTCAATTAAGTCTATATTCTTGAAAATGAAAAGCATAATAAAATTATATTAAAATGAAATTAAAATAAAGATTAAAATAAAATAAAGACTTTGATGAACTAAGGATTCAAGGGAGTTCATAGATGTGTTGGGAGGCTGTCTATCAATTTGTTCCATCCTTTGATGCTCTCTAAACATTAATTATCTTTTTTATTTTCTCTTTTTTCATATATATGTCATGAACATAGGCTGCCTTTATTAGATCCAAATTTTCTTGTTATTTATGTTGTTTTGAGCTAAATCATATCAAAGGACAGGTTCTTTAATGTCTTGAGTGAGTTTATAACACGTGATTAGACGATAAACTTTGTTTGTTAGATATTATAATACTTATTTTGAGTTAGCTATTTAGAATACGATTTAAGATAGTTAAAGATCCGACAATTTATACTCTAATCATTGGAAAATTCAATATACAACATGGTTTAATTAAAGGATCTGAGAAATCTACATTGGTTATCCTTAGGGCACTAATCTTTAATATGGTTTTTAAGATTAGAACTTCCTGAGCTTTAAGCCTACTTCTTAGACTTATGAGTGGACCAAACCATGAACTAAGAATGTTAAAGAAAATGGAATGACGTAACCGTGACTTTGTCTTGATTAAGTGAAGGCCTTAAATTAGAAATTCCAATCCATTTCATAACATATTAAAGTCATTTAGGCCTAATCCTTATCAAAATAATCATTTGGTAATCTTTAGACAATTTGGAGTTTAATTATAAAGTTAGAAGCTTTTTTTTAATTCCTTTTAGTTAATCTAACCCTTTATTTCAAAGATCTTGAGTTCCTTATATAATTGTGATCCAATTGCCTTCATATTCACACATTTCTCTATGGGTTCGACATTTTAGAGGCTTAAATGTGCTTCACTTTATTACTGGAAATTGGTACACTACCGTTAAGTTGATTTGGAATTATATTGGAATTGCAAGTGAATTGATTGATTAATGAAGGATAATTAAGGATACCAAATCAATCCAGCAATATTTAGTAGACAAAACAAAAAAATGCATGGATTTACTATTCAAAGAAGCTAATTTCTTTTCTTTGATATCTTATTTAAGCACGACTTCATTATCAATGAGTTTGGAAGGAAAGGTGGTTTTTTATAGGAAAAAAACATAAGTCTATACTTTCACTTCTCAAATAATGTCTCATCCTAGTTTTCTAATCCTTGTCTTTATGAGTGTTTTGACCTTCTAAGTTAAATAAGCGAGAAAAATTATTCATCATGTGTGCTCTATGATCTTTACTCACTAATTCATTGAAATTAAAACAATGTGAGACCTACGCTCTAATACCAACTGTCAGGTCGATATGGCACCTAAGAGGGGTGAATTATGATTTAAAAATGGTTTTTTTAAATAAACAAATCAAGATGAATAAATATGCGAAAGCTTAAAACTAATTCATAAAAACAATCAATCATCATAATAAGATAGGTATGCAAAACTAAAGCATAAGGGAAGAAGAAGCGAAATTTATATTAGTTCAGAGTAGCCCACTTATCTCTACGTCTAATTCCTAACACTACTATTGATATTATTACAATATTCAACTAAAGAAGTGCAACGTTTAATCTTATAATCCTTCTTAAGGCTCAAGGATAACCTTTTACTCAATTTTTTTCTTTAACCTTTCAAACTCACAAGTCTACAAAAATTATGCTTCACTTTATTTCACTTAGTGTATAAAAGAGGCTTGTAAATTGATTATATAAAGAGCCTTTATAATGCCTTACATAAACATACAACACACAAACAAAAACTGAATGGTCTCAGACAAGCTTGATAAACACAATCTGATAACACACTTTTAATCATCGTTAAACACTCTTAAAGTCTTGTGCATAATATCACACACTTCTCTTTGTTATGCATGAATAAAAGCACCCTATTTGTACTCAACAGACATTAAATATTCATTGTCCAATGGATATAATAACATTACAATGGCTTATTGTTTTGATGTCTCCTGATTCTATGCTTTACTTTGTTATCATTCCATCCACCTATAGGCAATGTTTAGCCTATTGCTTGACTAAAAGCTGTCATTTGGTCTACTGTTCTTCGTCTTTCGGTCGAAATATCTAGGTAGAAAAAAAAGACCAAACATTTCGGCCCTAAAAAATTTTAGCTTAAACCGAAAAATAAAACCAAACACGCATGACACGGAGCAAATTATATTTTGTATTTAGCATAACATAAGTTAAAATTTCATTTCATGCTAATTGTCTACTCAATCAATCAACTAACTTATCAAGAGGATTTTTTAACTCATACATTCATATTAAACTCCTTAATTATTCACTTATATCAATTTTTTAAGATATGTATGCATGATGAGCATGTAAAAGCCTCTTAAACCACTAAAATAAAATTAGGCAAAACATACAGTAAGAAAAGAATACTTAACTAAACCTTTATTAAACTAATTTGCTCCTTCAAGCTTTGAGCCTTCATAAATTATCTTGAAAATCTTTGGTCGAACTCCAAAACTTTTTAAGCAATCATACTCACTTTTTGTTCATACTTATCTTTTAACACAATTAAGAAAGCAAGCATTAGAAATAGAGTTTGATTTGTCATTACCAAAATAAGGTGGAAACTCCCTTGGTTTAACAAAATCAATATTCAAACTTGTAATATAGTAACTCAGTACGCCATTCCTTTAATTCACTCATTCAATCATCAAAAATTCTAAGAAAGTGTTATGCAACAACTCATTCATATTGATTCATAATTCAACTTGCTATGATTTATGACAATTTCAAACTTCAACTCAAATCACAAAAAAATAATTTTAAAAACACATTGTTCAATACACACTTTATTAAATGACCATTATAAGCTTAAGTGGGAGGTCACTTGGTCATTTTACATGAAAGTGCATATCTTGTAGGGTATACCCTTGATTGCTCAACAATGTCACCTCATCCAACTAGTTATTAACATCACTCTTTAACTTTTACCTTTTTACGGTTCAAAGCCAATAGAGTAAAATAAACTTTCTCAAATATTGATGTTTTCTTTTCTTTTTCAATTTCACCATAATGCATTATAACATGAGATCTATCATAATTATCACCAAGCATCCATTTTCTAAAGTCATAAAACAAACCAAATGTCTTTATTCATCAATACTCATAAATAGTTGCATAGACTTTTAAATTCACTTGAATAATAAAATTCGTCCTGCATATCTGAATTTCTATTCCAATCCACTTATAACTTAATTCAATTTAGAATTATGAAAAAGAATCACTTTCCACCTGGTAGCTTATCATAAACTATAGAATAATAAATTCCTAACTATCTAACTGTGCAGTAAGGTGAGTTACCACAAGGAGATAGGATACAAATGATATTTTGAATGTTGTATGGAAAAATAAAAATAAAATACCTGATGCAATGAGAACTAAATAAGCTAAAATGTAATGAATGCAACTAAAGAGGTAAACACAATGCAAAAGATGATAAACTAATAAGAACATTGAAGAAATGGGCTAAAGCTGTCTCAGGATTCCATGATAATTGTTGAACCTTAAATCTAAATAAATGGTGCTTTAGCTAAGATATTAGCCTATGGATCTAAATAAGCTCTCAAATCCTCAGTTCCTCTAAAATAGGTAAATCTAACAAACTGTAGAAATACCCCTAACTTCGCTATAACCTCGAATAGGTTCTTTAAGTTTAATATCAAAGAAGCATTAGGTAATAAGGAATGTCTATCTTAGGCCGTTATAATGCAAACCAGAAAGTGTAACCTAAAATATTGGAACCTTAGACTAATTGATTAAGTTTGCCTATAAATCTAACTAAGCTATTGCTACCTTCAAAAATCGCAATTAACTATTATACATCAAAGTTCAAATCTACTGTTTGAATTACGAAATTACAAAAAGGGTTATCAAGCCTAGAAATAAGTCCTAATTCTTGACAATAAACCAAAGTTCTAAACCAACCTAGGTCTAAACCAAAGATTAAATAAATATAACCCTTACTTACTCAAAGAAAATCAAAGCTGAAAATTTTAAGACAAGTAATGAAAACTAAGATTCATTAATTAATCTAATGAAAACTCAAGCTTTTTATACTAACATCAACTAAATACAACCCAATTCATAAGACCCAAACTAAATGTCGTAAAACATAAATTCTAGCACATAAAATCAAAATAAAAACTAAAATTAAATAATTTTTAACACAAGAAAATGCATAAATCTTTACTACTAAGTATAAACTAACTAAAAAACCAAAAATAAATGGAAACCTATAAAATAAATCAACACACATGCTAGTAATTAATAAATATAGTCTAGAAATAATAAAAATCCAAGCTTAAGCTATTGAAATCAAGGATAGAAATTGAGAATAAAACTATCTATTTATATATAATCAAGATTCCTTATAATATTAAAGGCATTTCACCAAAAAACCTAGCAAACAAACAACTTATCTATAATGCAAGATAAAAAAAGTGTGATTGAAACTAAGAAAGCATTAAACAACTGTAATGAAGGTTAACATAACTTGAAATACTAAAATAAAGTGATTGGAAATGAACATGAAGAAATCTTAACAAAATAAGAAGAAAGTTCAAGAAAATGTTTAAGGCTGCCCTCTCCAAGTTTTTGCCTATATTTGGGGCCTTATATCCCCTTTATAACTAGTGTAAAACTAAGCCTTATGCAAAGATGCTTCTATCCTTAATTTCTGAACAGTATGCTAAATGACACCGTTTAAGGTTAAATGCCCCTTGCCCCCAACCATCATTTAGGTCTCCTGTAACAACTCCTTTACACCTTTTTTGTTTCAGTTTCTTCCCAAACTTAATGTTTTTATCCATAATTTATGTCAAGAGATTAAAATCATCATTTAACAACGAATAACATAAATTAAGCACTTTTAAACTTAATATAGGGATGAATTCAAGCCAATTGACATAACAATTCCCCTGCACTTGAAAAATTACTTGGCCTCAAGCAATGATTTAAATATTTAACTAAAACAATTCCAATAAGATATCCAAAGTTGATTGAACATAATAAAAATAAACCATTACTTTTAATCTAATTCACAAATTTCAACTCTATCATTATCAAAAACAAGATAATCATAAGCAAAGCACATAGTTATAGAAAAGCAACCCAATACGTAAATATCCAATATCCAAGCTATTTCACAAAGGTTATTGTATAAACTAGTCAAGAATGATCAAAATGACCAAAAACAACTAAAACATAACACAATTTTTTTTAGCAATATTTTGGAGTCCATCTAGTCTTTTTACATAAGGTCAAACATATTATAATGAATAACCTTAGTTACTCCACTAAAAGCTCATTTAAGCTTATTTGAGATGTCATCTATCTTTTTTATGCAAGAGTGGACATTTTTTCTTTTACACCCCCGATTACTAGGATAGATCACCCTCTCAAATGGCTTCTACCACCCTTTCAAATATAGCGGGGTTAAAACATGCTCTCTTTTATTCAATAAAAAACACAATTTTCACAATTTTCTATTCTTTCCAAACACTTCATTTCATACATCCATTTCCATTTTCATATGACAAACTATACAAAATGGACTTAAACATGAAATATCATACAAATGGGTTATTAAGCGCATGCAAAACACTCAAAAGAAAAATGAAAAATGAAAATGTTGAAGTTAGAATCATCTCAAGAGTTTAGCTACGTTCATCAAGTTAAAAGCATCAATTTCCTTCAAGTACCACAATTAACTATTAGCTATAAATCCTAATCATTTCAAGCTACACATATTCAAATCATCACCATTGGATTCATAACAATTTAACTGTAGAAATTTTCTCTTATTCCCCATCACTACACTTATAATGGACATTGTCCCCAATATCCTAAGATACTAAAAGCAAGTACATGGGAGAAAGGAAACAAGAATACTCCTTGAGATTGAAGAGGCTATATGAACCTTAAAAGTAAAAGTTTTAGTTTCCTTCTTAAATTCCTGCAAACATTACAAGCGAAGAGCAAATAAAGTTCTCAAATGAAAACAACCAAAACTCAAGTAGAAGATAAACAAAAGAATTGAAGGATAAGGTTAAGGTGCCTCCCAACAAGTGCTTGTTTAAGGTCACTAGCATGACTCTTGGGCATTCATGTCTTAACTGACATCTAAGGGAATTGTGAATGGCAAGAATGAGTGAATAAGCTAGTTACATCCACACTTAAAATTCTCTTGTAGTTTGCTTAATGTCTCATATCCTAAAAAATGTTAAATGATGTCTCCTAGTAGGATCGAAGACTCCTCATCTTGCATTTCCACCACATAGAAGTCTGCAGGAAGCACATGATTTTGAACATGCACTACGACATGCATTAATTTTACCTCATGTTGTTTATTGTGTAAGGTATAGAAAAGATACCAAGATATCCATGTTTAGGTGGAAGCATTCTAGGTATAACTACTGAGACTTCTACCTCTAAACTTGCCTTTAACCCATCCTTATCTTTCTTCTATGTACTCCATTCATGCACAAACTCTATAGTGGCTTCGAGTAGAGATCTAGTAAACTCTACCCTAGAGAAAATGTTTAGGATCACTTACGTTGTCTCCTTCTCCTTTTCTTACTTCTCCTACAACTTCTTCTTTTCCAACTCCTCCTTCTCTTCTTACTTTTCTTCTAGCTTCGATCTATCTTCTTGCCAACTTACTATGAAAAGAAACTTGAATATTGTTAGGGATAAAACATTTTAGATCACATACCTTTGGGGTCTCGAATCCAGCTTCTTTTCTTACATCTCTTTCTTATCCAACTCCCACTTCTCTTCTCACCATACACTCTTTCCAAAAATGGCAAACCTATTCTCTATTTTATTTCTCTCCAATTGGCTTAGAAGTTGATTCGAGACTTAGTTTTGTAGTCCAATCTCAGTGTCTATTAGTTGGCTCATCTGGGTCTCTAAATTCTTAATGCTACTCCTCGTCTCCTATTGGAAATCTGATACTTTTTCATAAACTATCATATAACAAATCCTAACTATAGCTCACAGTATAGTATGGTGAGTTAAGTCGAACCAAAGAGAGATAGAAGGTTATCACGATTTCAAATGTCATAAAGGAAAATAAAAACAAAAAGCCCTAATGCGAAGAAATCTAAATGAGCTAAGATAAGTAGCTAAAAAGCAAACAAAATGCAAAAGATGATATACTAATAACAATATCAAAGAAATTTCCTAAAGGCATCATTGAGATTCTAGGACAATCATTGATTTGTGAACCTAGATAATTGGTGCTTTAGCTAAGTCGTTAGCCTATAGGTTCAAATAAGCTCTTAAACCCTCCGTCCCTCGAAAGTAGGTGAATCTAACAAGCTCAATAAACACCTTTATCTCTGCTATAAGGAACGACTAACTTAGGCCACCTACTAATAAGCTCAGATGATTTAACCTAAATGATTTAGAACCTAGAAAAGTTGGTTAAGTTTACATACAAATCCAACTAGTCTATTGCTACTTTTAGAATTTGCTATGGACTATTACGAATCACATGTTCAAACCTAGCAATCTAATTAGTGAATTACCTAAAATGTGATCAAGCTTAGAGGTAGTATCTAATCCTTGACATTGCATCTAAGTCCCATACCAACCTAAGCCTAAAAGTAGTACTTTAATAAAAATTAACCTCATTCTCTTAATACCTTCAAACCCCTAAGTAACTAGCTACATATACTTAAATTAATCAAATTTTTCATTGAATGAACAAAACCCATGTTTAATTTAATGAAATTAAAGCGGGAAACTATAAACTAATTGAAAATTGGAATTTCACGGTAATCTGATGAAATCCCGAGACTTCTCCACTTAGATTCAAGTCAATTCCAATCAAAACATGAAGAACAAATACCAACATAAAAATTCAACACAATAAATAAGAATAAAAATGAAAATTAAGTGAATTAAAACATAAGAACATGCATCATTCTCAATTATCAAGCATAAACTAACCAAAAGCATTAACAATAAACAAAAACCTACATGATAACCTATCACACAATCAAAAATAAATGGAGGTAGCCCTGAAATAATAAGTAATTAAAATGAAATAACCAAAAACATAGGTTGGGAATGGCAGACGCATTCATCTATTGATATACATCCATGAATCCATAAATGGTCCAAGCTATTCAAACTTAGAACTCATCACAAATTCAATCTATATGCATTGAAAGTTAGAAAAATGAGGATATAACCCTAATTCATTAAAAATTTGAAAACAAAGCATAAAAACTATCCCAAAAACACTTAACTAGCAATTAGAAATCAAAACCAACTCAACCTAACCTATGTCTTTAAGAACTTTAGGAACTAGTAAGAAAACAAGGAGAAAAAGAGGTTGAAAGTCTATGAAGAGTTGTAAGGTTCTCAGGCCTTTTGCTCTTCTTTATGCACTATTAGAGGATTTAAATACCCTTCTAATTAGGGCAATAATAAGTATTTAAAATGTTCCTTCTGTCCTTAGTAATTTTCATTTTGAATGGTGATCTACTGCAAAATTTTGTATGTATTCTATAGATATTAAGCCTACTAAATGGTGCTAGTAAATACAAGTTAATCGATTAATATTCCATCTTTGATCAACCGAACTTCTAGCAGTTTCTTCAATTTCCAATAGCAAATCTAATTCCCAGTAGTAGTTGCACCTTTTCTAGCTCCAATTTCTTTTTATAAAATTCCTTTTCATAAAAAACAAGTATACAAATATTCGGTCTATCATTTAACACAAATTAAAGACAATTTAAGTACTTTTTCATGAAAAGAAGGGATGAATCCAAGCGAAACAACATTGTAAAACATAACAAAAGACATCTCTATCAAATTCCCCCACACTTAGATCATTGCTTATCATGCTTTTCTTGGTACTGTCAAGGGACCTTGCTGAAC
>JAOXYD010099961.1:0-11760 GCA_028565735.1 Pinacopodium congolense | reverse complement strand
TAAACTTATAAATCATTATATAATACTTTATAATAAAACATTGGTATATTAATCAATTATTATTTTATAAGGAAAAATTAATTTTGACCTTAATTGAATGAATTTTAAAAGGTTAGTCACCATATTAAAATTTTTTAGAAGGTTTCTCACTGAATTGAAAAATTTTCAAAAGGTTATTAATTGAAATGAAAAATTTTTAATGTGAAAAGGTATACACGTGGAAGCTGACGTAATACTTTTACCACATGGAAGCTGACGTAGCAAAATTCGTTTATCATATCAGCATGAACATGATAAAATTAAGGTTTTTACCTTAATTGAAAAGTTTTTAAAAGTTAATTACTCGATTAAAAATCTTTAAAGGATTGTTACTCAACTGAAAAAATCTTAAATGATTAATCACTTTTGTAACTATTATCCCTTATTAAAAAATAAGTGTGAAATCAAAAGGTTCTGTCGAGATGCTATTACCACTTTTTTTCTTTTAAATTTTTTATGTATTGGAAAGCAAATTTTCCTATGTAAAGAATAAATAACTACATTAATAAGAGATCTTCTTGTCAATTTTCCGTACTTGTTTATACCGTCTTTGCTA
This sequence comes from Pinacopodium congolense, assembly GCA_028565735.1. Classification (NCBI taxonomy): domain Eukaryota; kingdom Viridiplantae; phylum Streptophyta; class Magnoliopsida; order Malpighiales; family Erythroxylaceae; genus Pinacopodium; species Pinacopodium congolense. Next base: position 11,165 of record JAOXYD010099961.1, on the reverse strand, counting down.
GTTAAAATTAATGTAAGTGTGGTTTTTATTATTTTGGGGGACCACCCCTTTTCTTAATAATTGAGTCAGCATTTGATATTATGAAGGGCACTTTTTAATTTCGGGTAAAAGAAAATGATTATAGGGGTTTATCTTCACCTGTGATTAAAAAAATATTGTATGAAAGGTTATGGAAGTGATATGGTGTAATTTACAGGTGGACCTCATGAAATGGATATAAGCCAAAGGTTACCTAGTTGAATCATCTATCCTTTTTTTTACTCTATTTTATTATATTATTATTATTTTGTGATTTCTTTATATGAATTTGGCTCAATTATTCATTCATCAAAATTTTTAATAGATATAAAATTTATGCAGGCACATTTGTAGCTCTTTATTATATGCTACTTAAAGATCAATAATTAAGTTTGGAGAGGTTATATTGGACTAATATTTATCCAACTTGTCATTTATTGATCCAAGCATGTTCAGACTCATAAAACTAATGATAAAAAATATATTAAAGTATTGATAAAGTTACTTAAGTGTTGACAAGTAATGTTAGAAAATGCTCGTTTGATTTATCTTTTCATTTATGTTTTCTGTTTTTATTTTTGTATATTTTTATTGGTTTTATATGTTTTTTTGTATTGTTTTGTCTTGATTTTTATGTTTTATTAGTATGTTATTTTTTTATTTTTATACTTTTATTTTCAGTTTCCATATTAAAAAAACAGAAACTAAAAACTAATAGCACGTTTGGTATCACTTCTCGTTTCTATTTTTTGTTTTTATTTTTATGTATGTGTATTAGTTTCTGTTATAGTTTTATTGGTTTCTGTGTTATTTTTTTGGTTTCTGTGCTGTATTAGTATGTTGTCTTTTTCGATTTCTGTGCTATTTTTATTGGTTTATGTGTTTTAAAAAACAAGAAACGAAAATAAAAAACTATAGGGATACCAAATAAGCCCTAAAAGAAGAAACCTAAGAGCCCATTTGATTCAGCTTTCCATTTCAATTTTCTATTTTTTTTATATATTTTCATTGGTTTTTGTGTGTTTTTCGGTTTTTATGCTATCTTTTTAGTTTCTATATATATTAATGACTTGTTTTTTTATTTTCATACTTTTTTTTCAATTTTTGTGTTTAGAGAAATAAGACACCAAAGTCAACTCAGGCATGAAGTTTCAAGAAGTGATGTCCATGTTTGTTTTAATGCAAGTTACATGAGTATAAAGCCATCATAGTTACAAAGGAGTATTGTTTTTTTAAAATATTGCAAAGGATTACTGTTAAAATATGAGAAGTCTTGTAAAATAATCTTTATGTGACATTCATTTATCTTTAGTATATGTTTTTGTACATCTTTCATATTTTTATATTTTTAATACATTAAAGGACCCAACTACGTAGCCCTATGTGGCGGCCTTTTGTAACTCCCTAGGGGCAAAATAGGTATTTTATAATTAAAATTAAGGGTATAAATTTCTTTGTATGTTTTTAATTGCTGTTATACCCTTCATTTATTTGAAAAATTAAGAAAAAATTTTTAAAATTTTAAAAAAACTTCAAGGACAAAATTGACTTTTGACATTTAAAAATCAAGTGGGACCTACATTTGGGCTATGGAGCTACAATCTCTCCTAAGCTATCTAGGTTTTTCTTACATTAAAATAAAAAATTATTAATAATAATTATGTTTTATCATCAAAAAAATATAGATTAAAACTTTTCATGATTCAACTACTTCTTTTTTAGAGTATTTTATTGGATTAGATAACATTTATTGATTGATTTATTATAATTGGTTGAGATTGGAGTTATAGAATATTTATTTGAGGTTTTGATTCACTATTATTAATCCATTATGGCGCCTAAAAGGGGGGGATAAATTAGGTTTTTTAAAATTTTCTTTTAAGATGCAAAATGTAAATTTATCAAACTTTATGAAATGCGGAAACTAGACAATACTTTCAAATTAAACAAACAATATAAAATAAGTATGTAAAAATAAAAGAGTAAGAGAGAAAAGACACAATATGATTTATTATATTTCAAAATGATCCACTCATACATTGAGTCCCATACACCAATTGTTGAGATTTGTGCACTATTGTAATAAAAATAATACAACATTATATAATACAAGCTCCTTATTATGACTCAAGAATAACCTTTCTTCTTTTCTTTTTCTTTAGGTTAAAAAATAACCTCATAATCTTATAAAAATAACTCTTGAAAATGTTTCACTTAAACTCATTCTAGTGTATAAAAAAGGCTTACACATACTTGTATGATGAATGAATGCAAAAGCCTCACAAACTCACACCACTTCACAAAAGCATCATATAAATCACTTATAATACTCAAGAATAATTACAAGAATGCTTATAACACTCATTGGATGAAAAACGCATACTATAAATACCTATTTATACCCATCATAAGGCAAACTAGCCATTTACAACCGTTGCAAAAACTAACCGTTACAAAAATTAGTTGTTTATAACTGTTGTAAAAACATGTCCAGTCAACCGATACACTCTATTCGGTCGGCTGACCTTATAACTGAGGTTAGGTTCTCAGCATAGTCAAGCCTAAATCATTCCAAATTTAACCTAATTAAATTATAAACCGACTTAAACATATTTCAACATATATTAATCTATACCCAACATATTTTATACAATTATACAAACTTAATACAACTAAAAACATCTAAGTTTACCAAATTTCTTTAAAGTAAAACTTCCATATATTATATTATCACTTACTTCATCAAATTTCCAATTCGTACAATTTAACTAATCTTATTAATTCATTCATTCTTATTTAACAAATTCATACATCTAGAGGATTTTTCACATACATACGCATTAATCACATAATTCCTCTTGATTATGCACCTATATGCATTTTCTAAGTTATGTATGTAACTATGCATAAATGATGCTCTTAAATAACTAAAAATAAACTAAGCAAAGCTTACAATAAAAATTGTATAAATAAACCTAACTTCAGCCTTCATATACGCACTTTATAAACTCCAATTAAGCTCCAAGGCCCCTTAAATAAATTCAATCGTATTTCATCCATACACCTATCTTTCAACACAATTAAACAAATATTAATAATAAAATTATTTTTTCCTTATTAAAATACTGTGGAACCTCCATTGATTTAACAACCTCCTCTTTTTTTATGGTGACAAAACCATGTGATGATATAAAAATAATAACCTCAATAATCATAAATCAAATACCATATAATCATCATACTCATATTCAATTCAAGATAAACTATCCTTATATATATCAAAATCGTATGCTAAATAAAGAAATGTGAATTACAACACTCCTTAAATTAGATAAACATCGTAACTCCTCTTCAATTAATGCAATAAGTCAATTTTTAAAGAAATTTTGAAAAAGTTGGAAAATAAAATACTTACTCCCCCTAAATAAAACATAATATCACACATCTCTCCCCTTTTAAAAAATCATCAAAAATATGTAAACACATCTTAAACTGTAAAACATAATCATGATATGAACAATTGAAACAACTTGAAATAATGTCATAAGGAATTTCCATTTATCATACCTAACTCTCTCTTAATAATGCAAAATCTATCTTCACACATAGATTTAGTATAAATGTTCGCTAATTGATACACAGTATCAACAAATTCAAGTTTAATATCGTCATTTTGAACATGATGTCTAATGTAATAATACCTAATTTATATATGCTTTATCCTAGAATGTTAAAGAAGGGAACATATAGCACTTACGTTTTCACACTTAATAGGAATTTTACTAAGATCTAAACCATAATCCCTAAATTGTTGTTTAAGCTATAAAACTTGAGTGTAACAACTGCCAACAATTACATACTCGACTTCTGCTATAGACAATATAATAAAAAAAATTCTACAAAATCATGAGACTAATGCATTACCTAAGAAATGATATGCACTAGATATACTTTTTCTATTAAATAGACTTCCAGTATAATCAACATTAGAATAACCAATCAATTCTAAGCATGTATTTCTAGGTTATCAAAGTCTTAAATACAATGTACCATATAAATACCTAAAAATATATTTAACAGCTAATAAATGAGATTCTCTAAATGATGATTGAAATCTAACACATAAACACATAGTAAACATGATATTAGGTCTACTTCTAGTTAAATAAAGTAGGCTACCGATCATACCTCGATATTGCTTAGCATCTACTTCCTTACCATCTTTAACTTTATTCAATTTTGTGGATATTCTCATTGGGGTACCCAACTGTTTTATTTTATCCATGCCAAGAATTTGAGCAATTCCCTTATATAATTGGATTAGTTGATGAAGATACCATCTTTCATTTTGTTGATTTAGAGTATGAGAAATAAGTTTGATTCTTTCATCATGCTCATCTCACTCATACACTTAACAAACTCTTGACATAATAACTCATTAGTAGTACAAAAAATAATGTCATATACATAAATTTGAAATTTTAACAAATCTATTTTTTCTTCCTTTATAAATAAAGTGGTATCAACTTTACCTTTTTAAAAACTATTTTAAAGCAAAAATGCAATTAATCTATCATACTATACTCTAGGAGCTTGTTTTAAATCATATAAAGCTTTAGATAATTTTAAAACGTACGTGGATACATCCTGTCTTTCAAAACCAAAGGGTTGTTTAATATAAACCTCTTCTTGTATGAAATCATTCAAAAATGCACTTTTAATTTCCATTAAAAATAATTAAAAACCCATATAAGATGCAAATGCAAGTAAAAGTCTAATGACTTTTAATCTAGTTACAGGAGCAAAAGTTTCATCATAATCTATTTTTTCTTATTGGTTATAACACTTAGCAAATAATCTTGACTTATTTATAACTATGTTTCCCTATTCATCTAATTTGTTTTTAAACACTCATTTAGCACCTAAGCCTAGGTACTAATCTCTAAATTTTGTTTCTTTTAAATTGATTCAATTCATCATCCATAACTAAAAACCAATTTTCATTATCTAAAACTTCTTCAACAATCCTATGTTTAATTTTAGAAATAAAAGCAAGATGTGATAAACTGAAACGAGAATGAGTAGTTACCGCTTATTAAATATCACCAATTATTTGGTTTGAGGGATGATCCTTCTTATATCTCAAATCTCTTGTTAGCTCTTCATCCTTTCTTTCTTCCTTTAGTTCAACAATTAGCTCTTGAGATGTTTATCCTTCATCTTTAAGTGATAGTTTCTCTAAATTCTTAGACAAATTTGTATCATCATCCTAAAAAACTCTCTTTCTTTCAAAGCAGTATCATTAAATACAACATGTATAAACTTATCTACTATATGAGTTTTTTTAATAAACACTCTATATGCTTTACTAGTTAAGGAATGCATTTATCGATTTTAGAATCAAACTTACCTAAACTATCCTTAATGTTTAAAATATAACATTTGCATCCAAATACCAAGAAATGACTAGTTTTAAGTTTCTTATTATTTAAAATTTTATAAGGTGTTTTATCCATTTTATGTCTTATGATAACCCTATTAATAATATGATATGCATATATAACTCCTTTGGCCTAAAATATATAGGTCATTCATACTCATTAATCATGGGTCTAGCTATTTCTTATAAATTCTTTTTTTTTCCTATATCATTTTATTGAAGAGTTATAAGTATTGAAAAATTATGTGAAATACCATGATCATCACAAAAAGATTCAAACATGTCATTTTCAAATTCTCTATCATGATCACTCATAGTATATGTGATAGACATGCCTTTTCATTTTGAATTTTCTTAGCAAAACTTACGAACAATTTAAAAAAAATCATCTTTTGAACTTAAAAACAAAGTCCATGTGAATATCCTAAAGTCATCAATAATAACATATGCATATGTCTAACCTCTTAAACTAGCTACTCTAGTAAGGCCAAATAAATTCATATGAAGAAGTTCAAGGGGTCCAGAAGACGTTACATATTTCTTACTTAGAAACTTTTCCATTTAGTATGCTCCACAAACTCTATTCTTTTCACACCTCACACCTATAATCCCGTTTACAAGTTTCTTGGAATTGAGTTTCGATAAGACAGTCCATATTTGCATGTCTAAGTCATTTATGCCACATTCACTTAAAGAAACCAAACACTTGTTTTCAAAGTTAGTCATATCATATAAATCAACAATATAAATGTTTCCTTCTCTTTTTCCTAAGAAACCTACATTACCATCACTTATCTTTGAAATAACACATTCATTTTCTAAAAAGCATACTTTATAATCAATTGACTTACACTTAAAAAGTTATATTTAAATCCTTCAACAAGTAAAACATTGTCAATCAAGGAACAATTATCCTTACCAACTTTTCCAATGCTAATTGCCTTATCCTTAGCATTGTCACCAAATGTAACGAATCCTCCATCTTTACTTTTGAATCTGATAAATTACGAAGGGTCACTGGTCATGTGTCCTTAATATCTACTATTCACTTACCATTTATTTCTTCTTTTGCTGACCTATAAAATAAGGAAATAATGTAGATTTAGGTACCCATATTATCTTGGATCCTTGGTTGTAAGTTTCATACTTGTCTCTTCCTTTTACTAAAACATCATTGATTATATTATAACAAAAAAATGTGATACATATCCATGATAACTATAATATGCGTAGAACAATGGTGTATAAGTTCTATATGCATTTCTATTATCATTTCTAGGCCTAAAACCATTATAAAACTTTTGTTGAAAATCTTGCCTAGGTGGAGTGAACATTCTACTATCACTAAATCGATATTGTGAAAATTTCCTAGGTTTTGAAGTGTATAAGTATGCATAATACTTAGGTTGAGGTCTACTTATTGATGTATTTTGAGCAGTCTTAAAGGCGTATTCATTTTATAAATCCATTCCCTTTACAAAAACTGTCCTACTAGTAGATGCTCAATTTTCATTACTATACCCTAAACCATATTTATCATTTCCTACTTTTTGAATACTTAGCATTATTTCTAATTTCTAATTTCCTTTGGTATTTTACAAGTGATTCCTTAAGGAATTTTACCTCTTTCTTTAAAGGCACATTCATATTTACTAGTTCATTATTATCATTGATGACTAATTTTAAGTCTTTCCTAAGCCCTTCATTTTTCAAGTTATACTTATCTAACATTTTCAAGGATTTCGTATATTTATCATGTAACTTTTTCTTTTTCTTAGCTAAATCTTCTACATACTCTAACAATTCTTCATATGTAGACATTCATCATTAAAGTGGGAAAAACTTACCTTATTGTATGTCATGAAGTACAAGTTTTGCAACTTCTTCTTTTTTAGAGTCTCTTGATTCAGTCCATGTAGCTTTTAGTTGCTTTGGCTCCTCTCTTTTCTCTTTTTCTTCTCTTTCTTTTCATCTTCTTGAAGATATGGGCAATGTGATCTTAAGTGACTTTTTTCACCACATTCAAAACATATTACGTTAGAAATTTTCTTTTTAGACAAGGACTTACCTTCTCTCCTACAAATGGGAGCCTTCCTTTGTATAAGCTCCTTTAGACCTTTTATCATGAGTGCAAGCGTTTCTTCTCCTTCGCTTCATATTAGAATTCTTCATTCTCGCTTTCTTCCTTTCTTATAGCCTTGAATGCTATGTTTTTCCTTTTGGGTGCAGATTCTACTTTCGAATCTTTTAATATCATCTTGTGCATTAGTAACGATATGATGAGCTCACCAAGCAAGAGAATATTAAGATCTTTTACTTATTGAATTAAAAAAAATGAAAAGTGTAATCTATTTTAAAACTCGAATCTTCTCTTTAATAATTACTCTTAATGAACTACCACTTTTTCTCTAGTGGACCCAAATTGTCTCTCTTAACACAATTTTTTTCAATCCTATCTTTTCAATGCAACAAAATAGGGTAAAATCTTTAATAGTAAAGTTGTTTTTTCATTATTAAAATCTAGATAGAATCTCCTGTAGTTTAAAATTTTCCTTTTTTTTTATAATGACAAGACTATATGATATTATAATAGTATAAAAACTAAACATGTGCTAAATAAAGCAAAATTTCCTAAAACTTCTTTGATCTTCTCTCCATTTATATAATAACAAAACAATAACAAGATCAAACATAATCAAGAATCAAAACTCATTTAAAAAATCAAGAACCATTACCATTATCAAAATTCAAAACTCATATTAACTTCATTCATTCCCCATAAATTCATACCTTATAAACAATTTAAAACCAACTTTAAAACCAACTCCCCTTAAAGAAAGAAATTAATATCACATTATCTCTCTTCCTTTTTTAGAATCATCAAAAAAATATGTATAAAAAAGATACAAACAAATGAAAATTATAAAGAATTACCTCTTATCATTCTTACTTCTTTTTTAATCATACAAAACATATCCCTATTCATTGATCTAATAAAAATATCAGTCAATTAATGAATTGTATTAACAAACTCTAATTCAATATCTTCATTTTGCACATGATCTCTAATGAAGTAATATCAAATTTCTATATGTTTTGTCGTAGAATATTGAATAGGATTATTAGTCAAACAAATGGCATTAATATTATCACACTTAACTGGTATCTTGGTGCATTCTATATTATAATATCTAAGTTATTACCTAAGCCATAAGATTTGTGTATAATAACTACTCACTGTAACATATCTAGCTTCCATTATAAAGGAAATAACTGAATTTTGTTTCTCATTAAATTATAAGATTAATTCATTCCCTAAAATTGATATGCAACAAATGTACTTTTTTATCTAATAAACCACCTATATAATCCACATCTAAATATCTTACTGAGTTTAAAAATAAGTTCTTTAGATACCAAAGCCTTAATTCATTATACCACACAAACAACTAAGGATATGTTTAACAGTTAATAAATGATATCACTTAGGACATGCTTGCAATCTTGCACCCAAATATATACTAAATATGATGTTAGGTCTACTAGTAATAAAATAAAGCAAAATCCCAATTATACCTCGATATAGTTTGATATCTTTTGGTTTACTTTCTTTGTCTTTATTTAACTTGGTTGATATGCTCATGGATGTCTAAAGTCTTAGCTTGACCCATTTTAAAGTATATGAGCAACTCCTTAGTATATTTTACTTGATTGATGAAGATTCCTTCTTGTATTTGTTTGATTTGAAGCCTAAGGAAAAAAATTCAACTAATCTGTCAAGCTCATCTTAAATTCTATACTCATACACCTTAAAAATTCCTTGTATAAACACTTATTAGTAGCACTACAAATGATATCGTCCATATATATTTGAACAATTAAGATATCATCTTTTTCCTTTATAATGAATAATATTGTGTCAGTTATTCTTTTAATAAACTCATTATCTTATTAAAAGAAAAGCACTTTCAATTATTATGTTGAAATTACAGTTTAAATGAAATTATCAGATCCTATATATATAGTGTATTAAGTATTAAAGTTAACAATAATTTATGTACGTTATTAAAAAATAACATAAATATTTATAATGAACACCTAATTATATGTTCACAAATTTGATTTTATACACATAAATTAGTAACCAAACATTGTATATTAATATATATGTCATAGTATGCCTCATTATTATGTAGTCGATATTTAAATTATGATACATTTTCACATGTATTTGATACTTCAAATAATCTCCGACATATTCATTTCTACATATAACTGTTTAGTTAAAATTTAAAATTATTATACATAATTATATCATTAAAATTATAATACTTAGATAATTAAAGTCATTATATATATTTGCATCTTCATATTTTTAATTGTATTTTTCTAACAATATTTTAAATGACTCTTATTCATAGTAATTCCATATGTCATTATTCATAAATTTTCTTATAATGATTAAAATGTTTTCATATTGTAGCACTCTTCCTATTACGCCTTTAAATTCTCAATTCACAAAAAAAAATCTAATTGAAGTAACCTTAATTTCCAATTCAATTTAAATCCTAAATTCATAAAATTACTATAAACTTCAAACCATCCAATACATAACATTCCATAGATCAAAACCAATTAACTTAAATTAAAAAGTAAATGCTCATTAATGAAAATCACAAATCTTAATATTAATAAATTTAATAGTCAATTTATAAATACTATCAATCTCAACTATATCATGAAGAAAATAAATTATCAAAATATAAAACTAAACTAAAGTAAAGTCTGACTCTTTTAGTATCCAACAACTAGCTAACCCACCTGTTCCTACAAAATACGACTTGAAATTTGAAATGTAATGATCTACTTAATGTCTCTTGAAAAATTAGTTTGAGAAGAAATAAACCGCCAACTCAATAAAGATTAACTATAAGGTACTCATCATGCAGCACATAATTCATATAGATAACATTGAAAATATTCTTACAAGTAATATTGCAACTTTCATATCACATCACATCACAATTTCATATCAGACTTTATATCACTTATGTTTCTTTGCAAATTATTTACAAATCAATTCTTTAATTTCGAAGTTTTCAATTTGACTTTTTCTTGATTTAAGGGCCTTACTTAACCTAATAAAGTTATACTTAATGGTCTGTAGGCAAATAACCATAACCCAATAAAGTTATACTTAATGGTCTGTAGGCAAATAAACCATAACCCAATAAAGTTATACTTAATGGTCTGTAGGTAAATAAACCATATATGATACCTCCTACCTCAGAGATATCCTGGGTATTCCCACATCAGAATACAAGGTCTCATTATAATGAATCATATAGGACACTTCTCAACTTAGAAGTATCTTAGGTATTCCCTTCATAGAATACTAATATAAATCACAAGAAAAACTCCACCATAGGATATCCTGACACATGTCTAATAATCAATATCAATCTTGTAGTATAAATATCAAGACCATCGAATATAAATCTATTTAAGTAAGCCACTAACTAAGGGGATGTTTAGTTAGGTTGTGGGTTGTGATTTTTTTGTTGTGATTGTTGTATTTTTATATTGATTGTTATGATTTCTTTTTCAATTTCTGTGCTGTATTAGTGTGTTTTTTTGTATCGATTTTTGTATTTAAAAAAATAGGAAATCAAAACAAAAATAAAGCTCAACTAAACAGGGCCTAAGT
>JAOXYD010099950.1:0-11760 GCA_028565735.1 Pinacopodium congolense | reverse complement strand
TAAGCTTTTAAGAGGTTCATTAATCATATATTTCATTTTTGAAAGCATAAGTGCCCTTAGTTTATAGTACTTTAATTTAAACACCTATATTAGTGTGTTTTGGTTACTATTAAAGGGGTTTCCATACCTCCTTTGAATATTTTCTGTTACACGAAATATTGTTATAATAATACTATAAATAATGTTATAATTAATAAAAATATCTTATTTTACCCCTTTTAATAAAAATATATCCTAATATGTTGACGTCTTCAATAGCAGGGTGGTTTAAGACAAGTTGCAAAATATCATCATTGTGTACTAATATTTTTTTTTGCAAAATTACTTATAAATACATTTTATTTTACCTGCAATAATAATTTAAAAATAAAAAAAGATGATAGAAAATTATTGCTAAATTAAAGAAAAATACCAATTATTTTCCTTTATATTCTCTCACAAACTTTTTAAGTGACAGTTAATCCATTCAATTAAAGAAAAGGCATAAATGATATAAGGATACTTGATTAGGTCCTCTAATACATTGATTGGTTACCTATATCTATCTTCATTTTATTATACATATTCACACTTATTTATCTGTATGTTGTCTTTACACTAAATGGTCGATAGGTTGTAGTCAGTAACCGATAGCTAATTATATGTAGATGATAGATATTTATGATTATCATTAAGTAAAAACACGTAAATCAAATTTGCTCAAATATCATTTTGCCAGATTTTGAATTTCATTAACATTAAGATAAACCATCGTCAACTTTTTAAATTACAAATCTCTTCTCTTAGTTTTCAAAAGCAATGTCCTTCATTACTCTACTCATTTTAAAGAAGTTGATATATGATTAAGTTAGCAATGTAATTAAGTTTATTGTTAACTAATTTTAAATAAAATTTATTTAAAAAATAACTGACTATAAGATAAGAGATGTTTTCAAATATAGATAATTGTGTTTGAATAAATTTTCTATAAACATTTTCACTCTATCATTTTCAAAGGAATTTCTAACTTTCAAGTATAATTGATTTCCTTGGGATCCATATCTTATTATTAACACTGCTTGTAGTGAGTATTCATCATTCTCCTAGTCTACAACTCCTCTAAATATTTTCTAATACAAAAAATATTGTTATTATAATATTAAAAATATTGTTATAATTAATAAAAAATATTTTATTTTATCCTTTTCAGTTCCATAAACTATCAAGATACTTTGATGACTCAAATAATAAAATGGTGTAAGACAAGTAGCAGAATATCATCATTCTATACTGATGTTTCTTTGATTACAAAATCACTTATAAATACATCATGTTTTACCTACAATAATAATTTAAATAATAAAAGATAAGATGATAGAAAATTAATATTAAATCAAAGGAAAATACTAATTATCTTCCTTTATATTATCTCACAATCTTATTAGGTGATAGTCAATCCATTTAATTAAAGAAAAAATATAAAGGTCATAAAGATACTTGATTAGGTCCTCTCATGAATTGATTGGTTGCTTATATCTATCTTGATTGCGATTATACATATTTACACTTGTTTATATATGTTCTCTTTATACTATATTGCCAATAGGTGGTAGTCAATGACCAATAGGTAATAATATGTGGATGATAGATATTTATGATTATCATTATGTAAACATATTTAAGTTGTACTTGCTCAAATATCATTTTGCTAGACATTCAATTCCATTAACATTCAGATAAACCTTCGTCAACTTGTAAAATTACAAAACTCTTATCCCAGTTTTCAAAGAAAATGTCATTCATCACTCTAAGTTAGAATTCAAGCTTTCTATTCATTGAAAAAAAGTTGATATATGATTAAGTTAACAATGATATTACGTTTATTGTTAATTAAATTTAATTGAAATTTACTTTAAAATATCTTCTTATAAGATAAGAGATGTTTTGAGATATAAATAATCATGTTTGAATGACTTCTCCATAATCGTTTTCACTCCATCATTTTCCAGAATTTCTAATTTTCTAATATAATTTATTTTTTTAGGATCTATAATCTTACTATCAACACTGTATGCATGCACTGCTTATTTATCATTGTCCTAGTTTACAACTTCTTTCAATGTTTTTTGTTACAAAAAAATGTTTTTATAATAATATTATCAATAATATTATAATCAATAAAAAATATTTCATTTTATCCTTATTAATTCCACAAACTATTGGGATATTTTGATGACTCCAACAACTAGATGGTTTAAGACAAGTTGTATAATATTGTCATCCTATATTGATGGTCCTCTAATTGCAAAGTCCTTATAAATACATCTTGTTTTACTTGCAATAATAAATTAAATAATAAAGAATATAATAATAGAAAATTAATGTAAATTTGAAGGAAAAATACTAATTGTATTCCTTTATATTATCTCACAAGCTTACTAAGTAACAATCATTCCATGCAATTAAAGAAAAGATATAAAGGCCATAAGGTACTTGATTAGGTCCACTCATGTATTTGTTGGTTGCCCATATCTCTCTTGATCCTGACTGTACATATTCACACTCATTTATGCATGTTCTTTGTACATTATATGGTCGATAACTGGTAATCAATGACCAATAGTTCATAATAATGATAGATACTTATGATCATCATTATGTAAAAACACGTAAATTATATTTGCTCAAATATCATTTTGTCAAACATTCAATTCCATTATCATAAAGAAAACCTTCATCAACTTGTACAATTATAAAATTCTTCTCCCAGTTTCGAAGACAATGTCTTTCATCACTCTAAGTTGAAATCCAAGCCTTCTACCTAATATAAGGAAGCTGATATATGATTAAGTTAGTAATGTAATAAAGTTTATTATTAATTAAATTTAATTGAAAATTTTAAAAATAATTTACTATAGGATAAGAGATGTTTTGAAATATAGATAATCAAATAAAATTTTCCATTCTTTTCCAAAGGAATTTCTAACCTTCTAATATAATTTATTTCCTTAGGATCCATGTCTTACTGTCAGTACCGCATGCAATAGGTATTCTTCATCCACTTGGTTTACAACTCCTTTGAATAGTTATGTTACAAAAATATTGTTATAAAAAATATTGTAAATAATGTTACAATCAATAAAAAAATTTATTTTACCCCTTTTAATTCCATAACCTATCAGGATATTTTGATGACTTCAACAACATGATAGTTTAAAACTAGATACAAAATATTGCCATCTTGTATTGGTGCTTTTTTAATTGCAAAGTCACTTATAGACACATTCTATTTTATCTGTAATAATAATTTGAATAACAAAAGACTAGATGATAGAAAATTAATGCTAAATTAAAGGAAAATACTAATTATCTTCTTATATATTCTTTCACAAGCTTTTTAGGTGACAAAAAATCCATTCAATTAAAGAAAAGACATAAAGGTCATAAGGATACTTGATTAGGTCATCTCACATATTGATTGGTTGCCTATATTTATCTTGATTCTGATTATACATATTCATACTTATGTATATATGTTCTCTTTACACTATATGGTTGATAGGTGGTAGTTGGTGACCGATAGGTGGTAGAAAGACATAAATTATATTTGCTTAAATATAATTTTGCTAGACGTTCAATTCCATTAACATCGAGACAAACCTTCATCAACTTGCAAAATTACAAAACTCTTTTCCCAATTTTCAAAGATGACGTCCTTCATCACTTCTAGCTGGAATCCAAGCCTTTAACCTGTTGTAAGGAAGTTGATATATTATTAAGTTAGCAATGTAATTAAGTTTATTGTTAATCAAAATTATTTAAAATTTATTTAAAAAATAACTTACTATAAGATAAGAGATGTTTTAAATTATAAATAATCATGTTTGAATGATTTTTTCCCTAATTGTTTTCATTCCATTCTTTTCTAAAGGAATTTCTAACCTTCCAATATATTTTATTTTCTTGGGATCCGTATCTTACTATCAGCATTGTATGCAATGAGTATTCTTTATTCTTCTGGTTTATAACTCATTTGAATATTTTTTTTACAAAAATATTATTATCATAATATTATAAATAATGTTATAACCTATAAAAAAAATTTATTTTACCCCTTTCAGTTCTATAAACTATCGGGATACTTTAATGACTCTAACAGGATGGTTTAAGACAAGTTACAAAATATTGTCATCCTATATTGATGTT
Source organism: Pinacopodium congolense (assembly GCA_028565735.1). Taxonomy (NCBI): domain Eukaryota; kingdom Viridiplantae; phylum Streptophyta; class Magnoliopsida; order Malpighiales; family Erythroxylaceae; genus Pinacopodium; species Pinacopodium congolense. Next base: position 7,575 of record JAOXYD010099950.1, on the reverse strand, counting down.
TTTTCTATTGCAAAGCACACTTATAAATACATCCTATTTTATCTATAATAATAATAATAATAATAAGATGACAGAAAATTAATGTTAAATTAAAGGAAATACTAATTATTTTCTGTCATGTTCTCTCATGAGCTTATTATGTATCAGTCAATCCATTCATTTAAAGAATAGACATAAAGGTCATAAAGATACTTGATTCGGTTCACTCATGCATTGATTGGTTGCCTATAACCATCTTGAATTTGATAGTACATTTTCACACTTATTTATATATGTTCTGTTTATAATATATGGCTGATAAGTGGTAATTGATGACTGATAGCTAATAATAAGTGAATGGTAGATATATATGATTATCATTATGTATAAATTATTATAATTAAACTTGTATTTAAATTATAGTAGTTAGATAAAGGTAGAATGTAGAGGCCTAGTTAGAGTTTTAATTTATATTAAATACTAGATAGTTTAAGCTCATATATATGGGCATGAGTCTTTAGTTTAGGGGACTAATTTATTTAGTAAACTAGACAATATTTTAGCCTATATATCCTCTTTTTTGCCTCTCCCACATATATCTTAATTTTTATTGTCCAACATAATGGTATCAAAGCTTGTTACGCCACCTTCTCTGCTCAAGGATTTTTAGGGCATTTTATTAAAGAATTTTTATGTAAAACCAAAAAAAACCACCTCACCATAGATTCCCTTTTTGTGTGTGTCAAACTTAGTTGTAGAAACTGACAAAAACGAGATCACTCGCCACCTAAACATTTTTGGTTCCCTAGATATCACTGTTGATAGTGCTTTTACACAAATAGAGAAAAGGAGGAGTAGAAGGAGAAAGAAGAAGAAGAAGAAAAAGAGAGGGAGATGTGAGGAAGAGAGATTATGAGCTAAAAAAGAAAAGAAGAAAGTAAGACAGAGAGGAAGACGTAGAGAGAGAGAGGGAGATAGTTGCAAAGTATGTAACCATAAACGTTTTATGTGAGAAAAAGGTGTATTTTGTTTTTGGTGCATTTGACAGGATTTGAACATAGGACCTCTTATAGAAAATAAACAATATTAACCATTTGGCTACAGAAGCATAAAAGGTAAATTATATAGAGATTTATACAATTGAAGAAATCAATGTTTTGGTATGCTGTTGGTGTAGAGATTTAAACTTAGGAACTCTTGAGTGAAAGGAGACTACTCTAACTGTTGACCACTAGTTAAGAAAAGGCAAACATGAAGTGTCATTTTTGAAGTTATTACAAGGTGAAGAAAAACCATGCTGAATAGAATGTTGCCTTTCTAATTTTTGAACCTTACCAAAGAGAATTATAACAATTGGTGTATCAGAATAAAGGCTTTGCTAAGATTATAAGATATGTGAGAAATTAGAGAGAGGATGTGAAGTGCTAAAACATGAGGATATAATGATGGTTGCACAAAAGGAAGCGTTACAAAAGGCTAGAAAGAAGGATCAACAAGCACTTACTCTTATTCATATATGCTTGGATAAGTGCATGTTATAAAATATATTTACGGTGAATACGAAAAAAGAAGTATGGGAGATTTTATATAATTATTTTAAAAGGATAAACAAAGTAATTAAAGTACATCTACAGACTTGGAGATGTGGATATGAAAACTTCAAGATGAAGGATTCATAATCCATATAAGAGTATTTTGGTAGAGTCATGGCTATTGTTAATCAATTAAAAAGATTTGGAGACACAATGAAAGATGTTCATGTGATTTAAAATATTCTTCAATTGTTAATTTCAAATTTTAATTATATTATCACTTCCATTGAAGAGTCAAAAGACTTAGACTCGATGTCTATATATCAATTTGTTATTTTGTTGCAAGCTCATGAAGAAAGATTGTAAAAAAGAAACGAACCAATTGCTTAATTATTCTAAGCAAAATTAAATTTGAATAAAAAAGATGACACACAATAGTAAAGATGTAGTAGAAGATAAGGAGGTGTAAGAGGATGTGGTTAAGGTTGGACTCACGGAAGAGGCAGAGGAAGCAAAAATATTTCTAATAACAATGAAAAGTTAAATTTTCAATAATAAAATTCAAGAAGACATGGTAAAAGTAGATCGTTTCAACAGGGTCATGATTGAAGATCCAATATACAATGTTACAATTGTCAAAGATTTGATCATTATGCAGTAAATTGTAGATGAAATTTAAATGAAGAAGAAAAAGAAAATTGTGTTATTGACTTGCAAAGCTAATGAAGGAAGGAATTAGGACTTTTGGTATCTTTACTTAGGAGCCAACAATTATATTACCGGTAATAAAGATTTATTTTGTAGTATTGATGAATTTGTTAAAGTTAAAATTTCTTTTGGTGATAAAACTAAAGTTTCAATTATGTGTAAATGAAATTTTTTATTAGATTAAATAATATAGATGAGTAGTTTATATCTCATGTTCATTATGTTTTTAATTTAAAACAAATATATTGAGTATTGGACAACATTTGGAAAAAGCTATGAAATAGAGATAAGCAAGAGTGGACTGATTATGTGAAATGGAAAAGGGAGATTGATAGCAAAAATTCCAATATCAATGAACAAGATGTTTAGATTGAAAATTAACAAAGATGATCCCATGTGCTTAAAGATTACTATGAACGATTGGTCATAGTTATGGCATCTTAGGATGAGACACCTGGGTTTTGGTAGATTAAAAATGTTGTTTAAGAAAATAATGGTATATGGTTTGCATTTTATAAGTAATTCTGATCAGATTTGTGAAAGTTGTATGTATGGTAGGCAGCCTAGAAAGAGCTTTTCCAAAGAATCTTTATCTTGATTTTCATGACCAGTTGAATTGGTGCATGATAACATATGTGGTCCGTTAAACTAAGTTCATATGGAAAGAACAGGTACTTTTTGTTGTTTATTGTTCATTATTCTTGCAAGAATTGAGTTTATTTCTTAAAGGAAAAATATGAAGCATTAGAAATGTTTAATAAATTCAAAGCTCAAGTTGAGAATGAAAGTGATTATTTAATTAATGCAATTTAGACTGATCGAGGAGGAGAATTTACATTAATTTTTTAATTAATTATTATAATCTATTGATGTTTGACCCTCTTTAATGATTTCGAAATTACACCAACAAAATAGAGTTGTTGAGCATAAAAATAGAACAATTTTCAATATGGCTCATAGTATGCTAAAGAGTAAGAGGATGTCAAAGGAGTTTTGAAATGAGATAGTAACATGTGTGGTGTATTTAAACAATCAAAGTCCTACAAAGAGTTTAATGCAGATGACTCCACAAGAAACATAGAGTGGAAGGAAACCAAGTATTTCACACTTCAGAGTATTTGGAAGTATTGACTATATGCATGTTCCTAATGAGATAAAAAACAAATTGGAAAATAAGAGTTAGAAGTTCAAATTTATTGGTTATGTAGAAAACTCAAAGGGTTATAAATTTTACTATTCCTAGAATAAAAAAAATTATTAGTAGATATGATGAGATTGATGAATAAGGCTTTTGAGAGTGAAACGTATCAAAATGATGGAAACAATGACTTTATTCCTTTGATTGATGAAATTTTTAATGCAAATAAGTCCTGTGTTCAAGTTATTATTGATGTTACACCACAACCTCCTCCATGCGAAATTTAGACAACTCAAGCAACTATGTCTCGATAAAGTTCCTCCGAAAGTTTGCATCACATGAGAAGTTTAGAAGACATTTATGAAGGCATAGAAAAAATCAATGATTATACTCTGTTTTGTTTATTTGAAAACATAAAAAAATCATTACAAACAACCTATCATATAAGTGAAGGAGGGGAAAATAAGCCAATTTAAGAAATTTAAGAAACATTTCCAAAAGTTGTGTAAAAAGAATCAAATGATGGCTATGATAATGCTGAAAAATTGATTGGTAAGATCAAAAATTGTACAAGAAAACTCCATTAGCATAAATATCCCCCTCAGAGAAGTGTTTATGCAGTCAGAGACTTTCCAAAATTGCATAATAGAGAAGATTCATGTTGTGTGGCTGAAAATAGTGCAAAACAACTTAAGGCAAATGGTGATAAAGAAGTAGAAGATTCTGATGAAGATAAAGTTGGAAATTTTGAATTATAAGTTTAAGAAGGGATGATAGAAGTAAACTTGTATTTATATTATAATAGTTAGATAAATAGAGAATTTAGAGTCCTAGTTAGAGTTGCTAGTTTTAGTTTTAGTTTATAACAAATACTAGATAGTTTAGTTGATTAAAGATTGGATTATAAACCTATATATATGGGCATGATTCTTTAGAGGATGTTTGGTTTGGATTTTAGTTTATGTTTCTCTAAACATGGAAACTTAAAAAAAAGCGCAGAAACTAAAAAAATAAAATACAAATACAGTAAAAAACCCCCAAAAAATAACAAAAACAAAAAAATAGGAATAGAAACTTGAACTAAACGACCCCTTAGTTTAGGGGACAACAATTTGTTTAATAAACCATATTATATTTTAGCCTCCATACCCTTTTTTTTGCCTCTCCTACATATGTATTAATTTTTTCTATCCAACAAAAACGCATAAATTGTACTTGCTCAAATATCATTATGCTAGACATTTAGTTCCATTAACATCAAGATAAGCCTTCATCAACTTGTAAAATTACAAAAATTCTTATCAAAGTTTTCAAAGACCAAAATTTTCAAAAAAAAAAATGTTTTCAAAGACAATGTCCTTCATTTCTCTAAGCTACAATCTAAGCCTTCTACTCATTGTAAAGAAACTGATATACAATTAAGTTAGCAATGCTATTAAGTTTATTGTTAATTAATTTTAATTTATTTTTAAAAAATAATAACATACTATATGATAAGATATGTCTTGAAATATAGATAATTATGTTTGAATAACGTTTCTACAATTATTTTCACTATATCTTTTCCAAAGGGATTTCTAACTTTCAATATAATTTAATTCTTTAGGATCCATATCTTATTATCAGAACTGTATACAGTGGATATTCATCATCCTATCTATTTGAAAATATTCAGAGGAGTTGTAAACTAGGAGGATGTATAGAACATATTGTTATAATAAAATTATAAATAATGTTATATTCATTAAAAAAAATTATTTTACCCCTTATAGTTCCACAAACTATTGGGATACTTTGATGACTCCAATAACAAGATGGTTTAACAAAAGCTGTAGAATATCATCATCCTATAGTGGCAATTATTTGACTACAAAGTCATTTGTAAATACATCCTATTTTACCTATAATAGTAATTTAATAATAAAAGATAAGATGATAGAAAATTAATATTAAATTAAAGAAAATTACCAATAGTCTTCCTTTATATTCTCTCATAAGCTTATTAGATGACAATTAATTCATTCAGTTAGACAAAACACATAAAGTCATAAGGATACTTTTATTAGGTCCTCTCATGTTTTTATTGGTTGCCTATATCTCTTTTGATTTTGATTATACATATTCACACTTATTTATATATATGTTCTCTTTGCCCTATGTAGTTGATAGTTAGTAGTCAATGATCAATGGCTATAAATGGTAATCAATGATCGATGGCTAATAATACTTAGATAGTAGATATTTATGATTATCATTATGTAGAAACACATAAATTGTACTTGCTCAGATATCATTCTACTAGACGTTTAATTCCATTAACATCAAGATAAACCTTTGTCAATCTATAAAACTACAAAACTCTTCTACTAGTTTTCGAACACAAATGTTCTTTAGAACTCTGAACTAGAATCCAAGCCTTTTAACTACTGTAAGGAAGGTGATATTTGATTAAGTTAGCAATGTAATTATTTTTATTGTTAATTAAAATTAATTCATATTTATTTAAAAAATAACTTATATAAAATGTGAGATGTTCTAAAATATAAATAATAATGTTTGAATGACTTTTCCATAACTATTTTCACTATATCCTTTTCCAAAGGAATTTCAAACCTATAATTTATTTCCTTGGGATCCATATCTTACTATTAGCATCGCATGCAGTGGATATTCATCATCCAACTAGTTTATAATTCATTTGAATATTTTATGGCATAAAAAATATTATCATAATAATATTATAAACACTATTGCAATCAATAAAAAAGTTTATGTTATCCTTTTTAGTTCCACAAACGACCGAGATATTTTGATGACTCCAACAATAGGATAGTTTAAGACAAACTGCAGAATATTGTCATCCTATATTAGTGATTCTTTGACTGTAAAGTCACTTATAAATACATCATATTTTACCTCTAATAATAATTTAATAATAAAAGATAAGATTAAAAAATTGTTTTAAATTAAAGGAAAATACTAGTTATCTTCCTTCATATTCTCTCATAGGCTTATTAGGTGACAGTCAATCCATTTAATTAAAGAAAAGGTCATAAGGATGCTTGATTAGGTTCTCTTGTGTATTGATTAGTTGCCCATATCTATCTTGAATTTGACTATACATATTCATACTTATTTATATATGTTCTCTTTACACTATATGCCTATAGGTGGTAACTATTGAATGATAGTTAATAATACGTAGATGATAAATATTTATGATTATCATTAAGTAAAACATGTAAATTAGACATGCTCAAATATCATTCTACTAGACATTCGATTCCATTAACATCAAGATAAACTTTCGTTAACTTTTAAAATTACAAAACTCTTCTCTCAATTTCAAAGACAATGTCCCTCATCACTATAAGTTAGAATCCAAGGCTTTTATCTACTATAAGGAAGCTGACATACAATTAAGTTATTAATGTAATTAAGTCTATTGTTAATTAAATTTAATTCAAATTTATTTGAAAAATAACTTACTATAAAATAAGAGATGTTATGAATTATAGATAATTGTGTTTGAATGATTTTTCCATAACCGCTTTCACTCCTTCCTTTTCCAAAGGAAATATTAATCTTTTAATATAATTTATTTCCTTGGGATCCATATCTTACTATCAATACCTTATGCAGTGGGTATTCATCATCTACCTGGTTTACAGCTCCTCTGAATTTTTTTGTTACAAAAAAATTCTTATAAAAATATTTTAAATAATATTATAATCAATAAAAAGTATTATTTTCTATCCCTTTTAGTTCCATAAACTACTTCGAATGATGGCTTATGACAAGGTATAGAATATTGTCATCTTATATTGATGTTTCTTTGATTTCAAAGTCACTAAAAAAATACATCATGTTTTACTTGCAATAATAATTTAAATAATAAATGCTAAAATGATAGAAAATTAATGTTAAATTAAAGTAAAATACGAATCATCTTCCTTTATATTCTCTCATTTGCTTATTAGGTGACAGTAAATCCATTCAATTTAAGAAAAGACATAAGAGTCATAAGAAAACTTGGTTAAGCCCTCTCATATATTGGTTGTCTATATCTATATTGATTCTTACTATACATTTTCACACTTATTTATATATGTTCTCTTTATACTATATAGCTGATAGCTAATAATACGTAGATGGTACATATTCATGATTATCATTATAGAAAAGCACATAAATTGTACTTGCTCGGATATCATTCTA
>JAOXYD010099939.1:0-11760 GCA_028565735.1 Pinacopodium congolense | reverse complement strand
AATACTAAACACAAACAAAACAATAATTAAAATTATACTAAACAAAAACACACAAAATAAATATTAAAATACAATAATAACAACCTAATATGCAATAAACACGTGCAAAACACTTAGAAAAATACATATAAAAACACAATTATCAACTTTCACCATGTGATATTTCTTAATTTTCACATGGTAGTGAAATGGTCTCTTTAACCCTTTCTCGAAGCTTATAGCTAATACATGTGTTATTGTTATTAAAGCCTCTTTGTCGTTTCACCGCTAGATCTATAAAAATTCACAAAGAAGAAATTTTGTTCATTCATAACCATCATATCTCCCAAACTCGAAGATAATATTGCAATTTTTATCTTAAGGAAGTTGATCCCCAATATCAACTCCAAATCCTCAAGCATTAGGACCAAGTAGTTAAATCTAGCATGTCAACTCCCTATGCTTACTAAGATGTTGTAAATAGCTCCTACCACCACTTATATCTTACTTGTAGTGGTTGTCATATTTGTTGGGGTCTTTAAAACCTTAAGCCCCAACTTATGCACCATCATTTCTGCCATGAAGAGTGTATCACACCTATATCCATTAACTTGTATTCCCATAGACATCAATTTAGCAAAAGGATTAGCTTAGCTACTAAATACAATCAATAAGGTGATAGGATTCATTATTGCTTCTGAAGCTTCTCCCTCTTCTTTGAATATTAAGGCATTTAGTTTCTCCTTTTTAGGATATTCTTGTGTCAAATATGCACCATCACATAAGTTTTTCCTTCTTAAAGGACACCTCCCCACTATAAAAGCCATTTTTTTGCTTGCCCTTTCCCTTAAAATCTCCATTCTTTGAGTATTTCTTCTTTTTTCCTCGTTTTTTTTTTGTTGGCCTAGGCCTTTGCCCTTAGAAGAAATATAAGAGCTCGCCTTCGTTTCCTTCATCACAAAAAAATCTATCTAGGCATTAATACCCATGATTACACTAGTCATGTCCTTCATATTTTGCCTTCTAACTCCATTTGGGCCCAAGGTCGTACCCCATAAAAAAAAAAGCTTATCCTTGTCTGACATGTTATCAATATTAAGCAATAGAGAGCTAAATTGATTAACATAATCTCTTACCTATCTGCCCTGCTTGAACTTCTTTAAGGAATCTCTCGCCAGTCAAGAAGTGCTCATCAAAAGAAATTGATCCTTTAACACCTTCTTCATCTTCTCCCATATGTTAATGGGAGTTTCACCTATGTCGATCTCGACAGAGGTCCTCATTCTCCTCCAAAGTTTGATATCTATATCCAAATATATGGTCGTCACATTACCTTTCCTTCCTGAATGCCTTAAAAAAAATTTAGGTTCTTACACCTTTACCATTGCGATGCTTTTGACATAACCAACATCCTATGTTGCATTGGAATGCCTAAGGGTCGTTTTTTTAAACCTGGCCTTCTCTTGTGCCTTTATTATGCCCGCCACTTAATGTTGCAACTATTGAATTTGTGCCTCCAACATCTCGAACAAGATTGATAAGATGTAACCTCTTCCTTCCTTAGAGGAATTGGATCGATAAGTGTCCACTATAGTAACTCGCTCAATTAGATGATTACCTTCCACTTTATAAAAGTTTGGCTTTGATGCCAATGGTTATAAAGGCCTGTTAGACACTAACTTTCACTAAAGTTACACCTAATCATTTATATCGCAAAGTTGCTTAGGTTTTTTAAAGCAAGATTAAACCTTCTCTATGTGATTATCGACCCATAATACTTGTTCCTAAACACATCATGACCTTTAGTGTTTAATCCTCACACTTAAGCAAGAATGTTAAGAAAGTAAATAAAGAAAGTAAAGGCAACAATAAAGCATACAAGCGATACAATAAAGGCCGATCTTTATTACTTTCCCTCAAAAGTATACAAGGAATGCTATCTTTTAAATGAAGGAGGAAAAAGGCTTAAATAAGCTATATATAGGCACTTGTGGCTTAACGACCAAGTTACAAGTCAGAATACAAACTGAATTGAACTGCCTAGATTATATCTATTCTTATTATATTACATCACATGACCAATTGGATGACATCTTAATCCAAATAGGACTCTAGCTGATTGGATACAATTACATCACAACTAACAAGATAAGAGTTTACATTCAACTAAAAAAGATAAGCCCTTATCCACAAAAATCTCTATTATCTTTAGATGATCCTCTCACATGGATCTTTATCCTTTTAAGTTGATGTATATCTTATATGATCTTATTCGCTCCATCATTCAAGATCTCCTCACGATCTCTACCCCTTGATAATGAGTTGTCTAAGACAAAGCCTTTCATTGTACAATGGTTCGATCTAATGCTTACCTATGTTAAATCCGTTAATCATGATCCATTCATTTGAGCACACACTAAGTCCTTAATTAAATCAATCAATATAAGGTTTGAAGCTCTATTAAAACTTGCATTAAACATGATCCAACATAGTATGTTACCTCAGCTCTCTCACATCCCTCCCTTATATGTTTGATAAAACTAACCTTCTACCCAAGGTCAATTTTGAAGGTAACTGAAAGTGCTTCCGAATGTTAAGGGGCTAACAATAGGTTACCCACAAGTTCCATAGGAGCTTTTGGTGAAATAGTTGATTCAAATGGCGGTTTGTTTGTACAATTATCCTTGCTTTTCTTCTCAAACTTTTACACATTTTTTAAATTTTATATAAATATTTTACAATTTATTTAAACTATGAAAATCAATTTTATGATTTATAATTATTATTCCATTAATATAATTATCAAATATTATTTCATATATAAAATTTATTTATATTTTATTTATAGTAGTTCATTGTCAATTTTATTATAAAATAACTTATCTCAATGATGTTAAAAAGAAGAAAAGAATTTTCTTTTAATAAAGCTCCCCCTTAATAAAACATACTATCATAAAACCATAGCATAAAATACTAACAAGAGGGGAAAAAATTAACCAAAACTCATTTAAAAACTATCAAGACAAAATTAACCAAAAGTCATTTAAAAAGTGTCAAACACATCGCCATAAGAATCATACCAATATTTATTAAAAGGTGATTAATTAATAAAAAATCACATACTTGATTATAAACTTGGTGAAAACTAATACCTGTCTATACTAATTGTTAAAAAAAAATGATATAGGACTTGAAACCAATTGCTAAAAATATCTTAAGAATCTTAACTCATCAAAACTCTTCCAACGACTCCCCCTAAATTCATGAAATCTCGATTTTCAATAAATTAATCTTTTAGTGCAGAACATAAGATTCATGATCAAATCATTAAACCACAAATACATTCATGCTTGACTTTGAAAATGCTCATGGAATAAATCATTAAAGATAAATTTTTGACACACAATTATGCAACTTGAATAAAGTTTCATATTCCCCCTCAATACAAGGATAATGCTTCAAAACCAAAATTTTCAAGCATATGTGATTAAAGTACAAAATTTCAATCAACCATTTTCAACAGTTCCAACATCATTGATTTCAACAAATTCTTCATTCTTTGAAAATCACTTTTTTGCAAAGACATTAATGTCATGATCAAAATATCATCATGACATTTTCTAAAATCCAAAAGTCATAACATGAATTATTGAAAACCTACTATAGGAAAACTTAACATAAAATCCATGAAGTCTAGATTTACAACTTTATAGTATTATGAATCTTTAAAATATTTTCTATCAAAACTTACTTTTCAAACACCTTTAAATAATTTGATGCATGGAGACAATTTAACAAAAACATAAAACCTTTTTAATGAAATTTTGTAAAATGAAATCCTAAAAACTTCTAAAATCCCCCTCAATTAAAACAATGTTTCTTAGAGATAAGGAAGAGAAAAAATTTAAAACACGTGAGAGTGATGAAAAGGTTAAAAACTTGATTACTAAAAATACTCTCAAACCATGCTTTTAATATAAATTTTTAAAAAATAAAGCATCTAAATATCTAAGATTCACTTCAAAACAATCACATAAAACATTTATCAAGTCACATAAGCATACTAAATTTAAACATATATAAATTACATTTAAAATTTACAAACTCAAAGAAGTTGAGAAACTTGAAACATTATATTCATACATTTTTATTCAATATTTCTAACAAATAAAAACTTCAAAAATAAATTCAATTGAAAAAGTAGTAAAAAATCAAATTTAAAAAAGCTTAAGTACGCAAACATGAAATAGGTTTTGTAAACCTAGTAGGTTTGATTGACCACAAAACTTATATCAATCAACTGAATGACCTTTTTATTACATTTGGTCAACCAAAAGTCATCACAACTTAGTACCAGATTAGAAAAATAAAAGAATTCACCAAAAAATATTCAAATCACAATTTTATCTTAAAGAATTCAATTATTCAATTTTTAATCAAAGTAGAAATTAATAAACATGCAAATTTGTTAGTTAAAGGCATACCTCTTTTTTTTGTTTTTATCACTAACTTTATTTCTTAAAGTTTTACTTCTTTGGTTTAATAATGTTGGTGATCTTATATTTTGAGCTCTTAGAGATACCTTTAAAACCTGTAAATTAAATTTAACGAACTTTTGGTATCCATATCATCTGGGGTCCTTGATAGTTAATTTTATATCTATCTCTTCCATTTGGAAAAACTTTTGAATGATCACATCAAAGTTGTTGAACATGCCCAAAACTACCACAATAATGATAAACTGAAGGTGTATGTGATCTATATACATTTCCATAAACATATCTTGGTCTAGATTCATTAAAAAATCTAAATGAATGCTAATAAGGCCTTATATTGTCCCTATATGCATTTCTAGATCTATATGTTCTTCTTTGATGGAATTCTTGTCTAGAATATGCATGGGATACGCCTAACGTCATACAATGAGTATGATTAACATTTCTATGAACATTAATATAACCATGATGGGTATAAAAAGTAGAAGGCTTATATGCATCATTTTGATATGTATTAGTAAAGAAATTATGTATATTTTTTGGCACATGCACATTCTTTCTATACGATGGTCTTGATGCATACAAAAATGTATGATGGCCCTTTTTATGTTGAGGTCTTGATGATGAATGCCTAGAAACAATTTTAATAGATGGCCTAGGTTCTCCTTCCTCTTAAGTTCTTTCCCTTAACAACTTTATTCATGTTAGGGGAAGGTCCATTATAACTAAGTTAACCTAAACCGTGTCTATCATTTACAACCTTTTAACCACTCAACATGTTTTCTAATTTCTTATTCCCTTTATTTAATTTAGCAAGTGAGTCCTTAAGGGAGTATACCTCTATTCTAAGGGATGTATTTTCTTTTATCAAACTACTATAGTTAATATCACATTTTGATTCAAATTGTTTCTTTAACGATCTATTCTCTTGCACTAACCTTTACATTTCACATTCAATGTGATTCTTTGGCTCTACTTCTTTTCTAAGCTTCTCATTCTCTAATTTATACTCATCTAAAACTTTCAATGTTTTCATATGTTTTTCATGAAATTTGCCCTTTTCCATAGCTCATTCATCCACATATTCTAATATTTCATTAAGTGTATATTCAACTTCACAATCATCATCATTTTCATGAGATTTAGCATAAGAAGGTTCATAATTTTCACAAAGTGTTTCAAAAGTATATACTTCGTCATCCTCGAAGCATAAAAGGCTACTTCATCGTGTTTGCTTTCCTCTTCCTCATCATCATAGATTTCCTCTAATACAGAACATATTTCTTGAGCACTTTCGCATCTCGATGCAATTTTTTTAAACACTTGTACACTTATGGCACATGACAAAATATTCATAATTTTATAATTAAACAAAATAAGCTTATAATCAACATCATCCAATTCTAATGCTTCTTTGAAAGTTAAAATTTCTATAGCCTTTGAAGGTATATAAGGACCATTTTCTATGATTTTCCAATGACTATCTCCTAAGTTTAAAAATTAATTTTCTATTTTAGTTTTTCAATCTCTAAATTTATTTCCATAAAAAAAAGGGGGTACATCTAAACTAAGCACCATAATCTTTACTCACTAATTTGTTAGAATTAAAAAACTATGAGACCTAGGCTCTGATACCAATTAATGGTCCTATATGGTACCTAAGAGGGGGTGAATTAGGTTCTTAAAAATTTCTTCTGTATTAAACCTACTCTTTTACAAATTTTTCAATCGTGGAAGCTAAACAATAATTTAATTGATCAAACTAAAAAAAAAATAATTTAAACAATATAAAATAAATGCATAAAATTAAAAGAGTAAGGAAGAAAGACACAAACAATTTATACTAGTTCAGAGTGATCCACTTGCCTTTACATCTAATTCTCAACACCACTATTGAGATGATTGCAATATTTTAACAAAAGAGTATAACATTAGAAAATACAGTTTTTTTCTAAGACCAAAGGATAACCTTATCACTCTACCTTTTGAAGGCTAAGGAATAACCTCACAACACACTCTTCTTTTTCAAGGCTCAAGAATTCACTCTTAATTCCCCAACCCCACTCACAAACACTTTCATAAGAATGTCACTGTCTTGACTTTACCAAAGCGCTTAGAGGCCCAAACAAAATCTAAGAATGAATACACCACAAAAACCAACACAACTTCATAAAAATACTTAAAACATTTGTATAACACTTTCACAACTTCTCCTATATCTAAAAACACAAAACACACCTATTTATATTCTTCCCTAATACCTATATAAACAATCATTTTTATAAATTTCTATATAAACATTGCCAAATTCAAAGATTAAAACATTTAAATATAGAAGTTATATGGATTTTACCTAAAACTTAGGATTTTAAGATTTTAACTATCAAAACCATACTCAAAAGATGTATAAGAAGAGTACTATCAAATAACCTTACATTCGAATTGTTGTTTGTCCTTAAGTAACTACGTAGATGTCGCCTTAAAACAATTCTAAAAGAAGTTGAAAGTTAATTAAGTATAAAAAAACTATAAACCAATGTATTGACATAGCTTATATATCCAAATTCAATCATGGCAAAGACTTGATTCACATATGAACAAACTTTATAGCAACTCTTTATACATAGTAGTAGGCATCCAAGTAATTACATATAGTTTGTTATGCAAATTTGGTTAAAGGTGTTTTAAGAACATTATAAATTTGATTCAAAGGCCACCTAGATTTTTGTTACAAGGATAAACACCTTGTTTTGAATACTCCTTGTTAATTAACTAGGATGCTATTAGAAGCTTATTTATGATGTCAACTAGCATTTTTTCTCAAGCATGAAAGCCCCTCATCATGAACACCGTTCGTTACTTAGATAGGTCACTCTCTCAAATGTTTGCTAGCACCACGCATTAACTTCGACATTTTTATATGTATAAAACCAGCAGAGTGAAAATTTTACACTAATTTATTCATCATTTTTAACTTTTTAACATTTATTAAATAAAAAATTCATTTAACTAAACACTTTATCTTAAAATTAAATATAAATCCCTACAAAATATCCATAGAAACCTAATATTTTAAATAAGGGTCACTAACACGTGTAATTCACACAAAATTAAAAAAAATAGAAGTTAATAATCAATCAAGAGTTATTCGATATTAACTTTCAAAATACATTAATTAAAATGTAATATAATAATTAACCAATGAAAATCATTCTAAGTATAATATCTAAAGTAATCACTCTCAAACTCTTATCAATTCAAGTATGTAAGTATGAAAAAATAGTGTATTTTTCTTCCCCTTCACTCTTATGTTAAATTGTCCTTAAATTAAGGCTTAGAATACTAAAGAAACACAACAAAGTAATGAGGGAAAAGAAGTATAGTATTCCCCTAAATTTTTAAGCCTGTGTATAGGCAAGGTTAAGACTATTTCATTCCATGCAATTGTGAATAATCAGATATGAGAATTGCAAAGTTGTTTCCATTCCTAAATATGAACATTAAGTATTTTTATTTTTAAATAGTTATTTGAAGAGTTTATAATGTAAAATGCATTGCAAATGTTCAAAAAATCAATAATAAAAAATCAAATAAAATACAGTGATAAGAAGGAAAAAAAGTATACTCAGTTATTAAATGTGGTGCATATGTAGTCATCAGGCATTAATTTGGTGGAGGTGGCTACTAGCGATGAAATTGCATGAATTCCTTTCACATAGCCTATTGCTCCTCCAATCAAGACTATTGTTCCACCCATCTAACTCGCTACTCCCTCTACTTGGCATGTTACTTAAAGATGAATGAGAAGAGCTTAAACTATATAGAATCCTAATTAGTACTAAACTGAATAATTGAAGTCGACATAGAATAAGTCTTTAGCTGGAATCCCTGTGTCAATGTCATTATCCTCATCGTCCATGCCATTATCACTATCTTGTTATTGGCATGAGGTGGTGGTTGAGGCTCAGCTCCTTTAATCATTAGAAAGACATTAACCTTAGTCATCAATCCCATCCTAATCCAAGCAGTTCCATCTAATGACTCCATGTTTATATTTTGTCCTAAATCTAAACGATTCAGCCTAATCCCTAAGTTAGTGTCTAGCATAATAATGTAAGAGCATCCATTAAGTGAACATCTAATCTTCTTGATCTCTAGGGTGAAATGCATTTCTAAAGCTCCATTAATGTTAGACCTATGCCCACTCACTATACACCAAAGTTGAATCAAGTCTCTTTGATTTACCACCCCAAAACTCTCATGCTTACCACTAGTAGTATAAGTGATTAGCCTGTGTAATATTCTAAGTTCTATAATCTTCATTTTATTTCTTTTGGTGACACCTGATGAATAAGAATCCTTTCCTTTCAGGTCCTAAAAGTTGGAGGCTTTGACATTATTTTTAAAACTCATCCAATCCTCCCTAACTTATGGCTAATTCTTTTCTTCTAGATCTACCACTTGTACGACAATGCTAAAATTCCATTATGACAATGAAAACTACCTACTACCCAATTGGAACTCGACGACACTTATCACCATTTGTAAAACACCTCTTGAAATTAAAAGTAGCCAAAAAATTACATAATAGATTTGTATATCATGTTTCCCTTATCATTATAAATAAATCCTAACTTCTAATTTCTAATAGTATTAACTACACCTAAGGCCTCTAAATCCTCAAATTTTAGGTACTTACGAAGCTCTATGGAAGTTTATTGAGGCCTAGGAACTTGTCTAATATAGCTAATTAGCTGAAGGTTGGAGCTGGTGAGTCAAATTTTGCACTTCATGATGTAAATGCTTCATTAAAGTGTTGCCCATGAGTTACTTATTTAACTTTCAACATTTTCTACTGAAAAAGCATGAGTAAGTGTTTTACATCTAACAAAATTAATTCATAGGCTATAAAATTATTTATAAACACTATAATGAACATAAAATAAGTAATTGGATAAAAACAATAGGTAATGTAATGTATTCCATCATCGTTCAAGTTCAAGGCATAGAAAGTATTTAAAATTATGAACCGTTTAGTACAAAACATGGAGATAGCTCCACAACTTCATCAATTTAGAACAATGGGAAACAAAAAAATTTCTTATAATTCATAATTAAAACAAGACCAATGATTATACATTAATCAAATTAGTAATCCTAAACCAAGAAAAGTATGCCATTCTTGAATAATTCAAAGAGTAACGTGCATCAATTTAATCCTCTAAATATTAGAAGCTATTGATTTTACTAAAAAGTTGGTTCAATATGATTCTCTATATAGTTTTTATCATCAAGTATTATATGTACTTATCAGTATCAATTAGCAATTTACTCGATCATTGCATCAAAAGGTAAAAATATGGCAAGGGCATATCATCAATTATGCATAAACAATAAACCCATGTGAATAATCAACCAAATAAACTCTTAGGTGAGTAAGGATTGATAAATAAAGGATAATATACTTGTCAAAGCATTATAAATCAAGAAATAAACCATGGGTTAATAGAAAACCCAAAAAAATTTGACTAAAAATGTAACGTCCAAATTAGAACCCTAAAATCAATGAAATCCCCAATTTTCAAATGTTTGATGTAAGGAACAAGTGAATGTCATTAAGAAAAAATCACTTTATATGGTTGATAGGGCTTGGGTGAATGGGAGAGAGTGAAATAATTTGAAGATAATTAAGAGAAAAGTGAAAAGTGGGAGAGTTAGGGTTAGGAAGTGTTTAAAAAATGACTAATATAGGTTCTATGACTTGTGTCATGATGCCACAAGTCGTGGAAACGATAATAGTCCTTTTTGTAACACTTCTCATCCTTAACTCTCTTGTGACACAAGTCATGGAACTTACAATAGTCAATTTTTTTGAACTCTTCATATAAGCAGTGAAACTTATTAGCTTTTATGAACTCTTTAACCTAATTTAATAGCCTAGATCATGATTGTAATGTCACATAGGCCATGAAAAATGCATTAGTAAATTCTTGAACACTTCCTATGGGTCATGAAACTTATTGAATTTTGTGGACTTTTTGACCTAGTTTTGTAACCTAGATTATAGTCATAATCTAGGCTTTGTAACGTATAACAAAATTGAAACTTTTGCTAATTCTTCAATGGATTTTTGTTCTAAAACCTCCAAATTTCATTCTTAAGAAAAATTATTCAAATATGGAACAACTTAGAAACTAAATTTGATAAGAATTCCTATGAAGAATAAAATTAAACTTAAATGCAAATTCCATCAATTAAAAACATGCTTTAATTCAATCATAAATGCAACAAAGTCTAAAAATCAAAATAGAATCATATTAAAAGAGATAAGAAGAATGTTGAGTTGCCTCCTAACAAGCATTATTTAGCTTAATGATCTCAATGGGATTCATCCTTGTTTAAATTTTTTCCCCAAGTATGCTTTTTCCTAGTCTTTTCCTTAAAACTCCTTAAATCCTTGTACACTTCACAACTTCATTCATCAAGTTCTTTTAATTGTAGGATAGACCTCTTCTCCATTCCTTAATACTTATGCTTTAATTTCATCATTTTTAACTCTAGTAGATCCTACACTATTTTTGTCTGTAAAACACTCGAATTTTTTATGTTAGTAACATTTAAAGAAAATGACTTATCTTTCTCAGCACAAAATGATTTATTTCTTTCAAATTTTGTGAAGGTAATTTCTTCATCTTTAATTATAAGGGTCAATTTTCATTTTTGCGTGTCTGTCAAATCTTTCACAATAGCTAAAATTAGCCTACTTAAGATCAAAGGAATTTCATCTTTATCCTTCATATATAGGATCATAATATCCACTAGAAATATAAATTTATCCATTTTAATTTACACATCTTTTAGAATTCTCCTAGGAAATTTCAGTGATCTTCTAATTACCCCACTTTATTTTCTAGATTTCTAATGGATGCATCTTGCTGCGTTGGTTTAATGTTACTGATTTAGCTCAATTAATCAATAAATTCTCATGCAATTCAAATTCAATATCAAACTAACTTTACCTCAGTGCACCAGTTCCAAGTAATAAAGTGGAGCATTTTAAAACTCCGAAATGTTAAGCCCATATAGAATATGTGTGAATACCAATGTTATGAAAACCGGACTGGACATCAAACCGGTAAGAGAAGGGGTTAAAGGTTTAGAGATTCAACCGGTATAAAACTGTTATAAATCGGTATTGAACTAGTGTAAAATAATAAGATGTATAAATTATTAATCTATTTTTTGTTAATATTTTACTAAATTATAATATCAAAAATATATTATA
>JAOXYD010099928.1:0-11761 GCA_028565735.1 Pinacopodium congolense | reverse complement strand
ACCTCTATTTCATTAAGATCTTGTTGAAAAATCAAAGAACATTAATAGATATGACCATAAGAGCATAAACCTTGATTAATCCGAAAATGGAGTAAAGAAAATGATAATCTGAGTTAAGAAACCCCTTTGGATGATTCCTAGACTCAGATATGAGTCTTAATAATAAGCTCCAATGTTCAAAAACTCAAGAAATAACATACAATACAAATATAAAGTGTTTGAAGCCTATATGTTCTAAGACTAAATCAAGAGAGAAGCAAGAGTGACTCTTGTTTCAAATCTATTTCTTGCTTGAGTCTCCATGTAATCTGAGTTGTTTGTTAGTTTTTACAGTTTCAAAAGTCTCCCAAATTTATTAGTAGACAAGAGCATTGATGGAGAACATGTCCAAGCCGCAATT
Source organism: Pinacopodium congolense (assembly GCA_028565735.1). NCBI lineage: Eukaryota > Viridiplantae > Streptophyta > Magnoliopsida > Malpighiales > Erythroxylaceae > Pinacopodium > Pinacopodium congolense. Next base: position 11,361 of record JAOXYD010099928.1, on the reverse strand, counting down.
TTGGAGATTTAAGACTGATATTGTTGATTGACTCTATCAATAGTGGGCTGCACTAAATGACAATGGCAGGCTATAGGACACCATTGATGGTCGAATGATGAACTCATCAACAGCCACTTATTCATCCATCAACATGACCCTGTGAGGGTGCCATTGATGGTCTGTAATAAGGTTTTTTCTTCTAATTTTTGCTCTAATCTCTATGTTTAATATCCATCTTGCAAAGTAAACATAATAATACATAAATTGAACGATTGAGCACTAAATTAGGGGGTCATAATTCAAAAAATTATTAATCAAAATGCAATCAATTTGATCCTTAACAAGAACCAAGAATGAGAATGCTCTCTAAAGTATTGTTAATGATCAAAGCTGCCTCTTACAAGCAAATTTTGTGCCTTCTTATAGAGTAAGACATAAAACTTTAAATCAAATACAAATCCAATTATAATTTGGATTTAAAAATATTTAGCGATTCCAAAACAAAAGGAATTCCATAATAACTATGATTTCTTAAATTTTTAGAAACTAAATCTAAAAATATGGAAAATAATGGAAGGAATAAAATAGAATTCATAATTTGCAAGAGATCCCTCCCAAAATAGGAAAACAATTCAAGCAATCAATGTTGCTACGTTATTTTCGCATCTGCTAAGGTAGTCAATTTTTAAGAGCCATAACTTGAGTTGCAAATCTCCAAATAATATGATTCTTAATTCGATGGAAAAATAAAAGTGTCATTTATAATGTTATAGTTTTGGTCAACTTGAAATTCAGCCAACGTCTTGAATTTTTAAGTTGAAACATTTTACTTCTCCATTTGCTAAATTAAGTAAACTATTTTAGGTTTTTATGTTTGACTTAATTCTTCATAAGATATTGCACTTTTAACCCATGTGCCTTCAATTAGCCCATTTAGAGCTTCTTTAATCTTCTTAACCCGTTCCATTTTGATTGGAACTCCATTAGTGCTCAATGAATTAGAATTCGGTGTTATAAGATTCCCATCATTCCCACACTACTCAAAAGGATCCGTCCTCAAATCATTACCTACATTAAAAGGAGATAAATCATCAACATTAAAAGTAGCATGCACACTATACTCACCAAGAAAATCTAGCTTGTATGCATTAGCATTGTTCCTTGTAATCATTTGAAAATGATCATCTCCTTTTCGAAGCAATTTAAATTGCCTATGAATTGGAAATCTCTCCTTGCGAATATGTAACCAAACCCTGTCACCAGGCTTAAAAATAACTTGATTTCATCCTTTATTAGCTTGAGGAATATATTGCATTATCTACCTTTCAAAAATTTCCCTTACTTTCTCATGAATTTACTTGAAAAAATCTGCCTTCTTTTGTCCATCTAAATTTACATGTTTATCAACAGTTAAAGGTGATAAATCCAAGGACGTTAGTGGATTAAAACCATACACAGTTTCAAAAGGTTAGAATCTAGTTGTAGTATAAGCACATCTATTATAAACAAACTCAACATGTGGCAAAAACCCATGTTGAATAAAAATTTGTTTTGTCTAAATAAAAACCCATCATGCTTATAAAATTTACCAAAAGCCACTCTCCCACATACATTGAACACATTAGAAAAATAATTAACATAAAAATCCTTAATATATTCAAATCCCATGATTTTTGCATCTAAAGTAGAAAGTAAGACATACCTCCTTAATAATGTGTCACCCCCCTCCCCCCCAAATTTCTTTACCTTGTTTATATTTGATCACAAAGGGAAATGTCTGAATAAAATTGACCCACTTTAGATGTTGTTTATTTAACTTATGTTGCCTTTTTAAATGGTTCAAGCTTTCATGATTCGTATGAATCACAAACTCTTTAGGCCAAATGTAATGTGACCAAGTCTCCAATGTATGGACAAGAGTGTTCATTTCCTTATCATAGGTGGGATAATTCAATGCTACCCCTAGATTTTCAATAAAATAAGCTATTGGTCTCGCTTCTTGCAATGGATAGCTTCAATACCTATTCCTAAAGCATCATACTTGATGTAAATCCCAAATTAAATCTCGACACCCATAATAACCAAGACAGATTTCCACCTCCAAGAAAACTAAATCAGGATATAACAATCATAAACAAAGGATAAAAGAAGGATATGGACACCACACTCCAAAATAGACGAGAAGAGGGAGTGATAAGTCAGGTTTGAATGTCATAAGATTGAATCAATCTTGATAAGTTATGCAGTTCATTGAAGAACCCAAGAGAAGTTTCTGTCAATTCTAATAAAAAGATGTCAAAAGATGTTTCTGAATACCTAAGAAGCATATTTATACCCCCTAGGACTAAAACTAATAAAAGAAGTGAAAACAAGTATATTTGGTATGCCTATTAGCCCAAAATTCGTACTACCCAACCTTAGTGGGCGAATTAGCCCATTTATGACCTAATTGAATCTAATATATGCCCACTAAGTACTTGGACCACATTAATAATACTTGGGCTGTATGTTCTATCTTCAAGGATTCTCTTTTGGCCCAAAATAATTTGTTTGGAATAGATATCTTGAATTAGCCCATTAAATGCTTTCTTTATCTTCTTAGTCCTTGACCTTGTAATTGGACCATTTGGAACATGCAATTGGTCTTTAGTAATTGTCCGTACATTGGTTCCTTCATTCTAATATTCCCTTGTTCCTCAAAAGGATTCGTCCTTGAATCTTCACTTGCATTAAAGGGAGAAAGGTAAAAAATATTGAATGTAGCACTAATATTGTACTCACCTGGGAGATATAATTTGTAGGCATTATCATTAATTTTTTAATAACTTGAAATGGACCATCGTCATGAGGGTGAAATATGGTATATGTCCTTGAGTTGGAAACCTCTCTTTGCCCATGTGCACCCAGACCCAATCTCCAGGTTCAGACACAACTCTCTTGTGCCCTTTGTTTTCTTGAGTAGCATAATGTTCAATTCGCTTCTCACTTTGCTGTCTCACCTTTTCATGGATTTGTTTCACCATTTCATCTTTCGTTTTACCATCAAAGCTAGCTCTCTCATCAATTGGCAATGGTGACAAATCCAAAGGGATTAATGGGTTAAAGCCATACACAACTTTAAAAGGTGAAAGACTAGTAGCAGAATGGACACTTCGATTGTAAGCAAACTCAACATATGGCAAACACTATTCCCAAATTTTCAAATTCTTTTGAATAATAGAATGCAACAAACTAGATAAAGTTCAGTTTACTACCTCCATTTGCTCATCTGTTAATGGATGGCAAGTAGATGAAAAGAGAAGTTTAGTTCCCAACTTACCCTATAACATTTTCCAAAAGTACCTTAAAGAAATTTTCATTATAATTAGAAACCATGCTTTTCAACATACCATGTAAACGAACCACTTCCTTAAAGAACAAATCAGCAACATTATTGACATCATCAGTTTTGTGGCAAGCAATGAAATGCACTCTCTTGGAAAACCTATCAACAATGACGAATATCGAATCCCTACAACATTTTGACCTAGGAAATCCCAATACAAAGTCCATAAAGATATCAAACTATGGTTCACTAGGTATGGGTAACGGGGTGTTCAAAACATGAGGTAAGACCTTAGACTTCGCTTATCTACTAGTGATGGACTTTTCACAAATTCGCTCAACATCACGCTTCATTTGTGGCCAAAAAAATGTTCATATAAGACATCTAGAGTTTCCCTCACACCAAAATGACCAATCAATCCACCACCATGGGCTTCCCGCACAACCAACTCCCTCAAAGAGACCACAGACACACTCAATATGTTCTCTCAAAATAAATACCCATCATGCCTATAAAACTTTCCAAATGCAACTTTCTCACCAGCCTCACAAAATTAGGATCATTAAAACATAAGACTTTGATATACTCAAATCCTAACAATTTGGCACTTAAAGAAGAGATAAAAGAATACCTTCAAGATAATGCATCAGCAACCACATTCTCTTTACATTGCTTATACTTGATCACATAGGAGAAGGTTTCAACAAATTCTATCCACTTGGCATGCCCCTTATGTAACTTTCCTTGTCCTTTTAAATGCTTCAAGGAATCCTGATCATCATATATGACAAATTCCTTGGGCTATAGGTAATGTTGCCATGTTTACATTACTCGAACCAATGCATACATCTCTTTATCATAAATTGGGTAGTTAAGAGTTGCTCCACTCAACTTCTCACTAAAGAATGCAATTGTACAAAAATCCTGCATCAAAACAACTCAAATGCCAATACCTGAAGCATTACTCTCAATCTTAAAAGTTTTAGCAAAGTCAAGTAAAGCAAGTAATGGTGCATAACTTAACCTATCCTTAATCAAATTGAATGCATTTTCTTGCTCATCATCTCACTTAAAACCAACATTCTTTTTCACAATTTCATTTAATGGCACAGTTATGGTACTGAAATCCTTAACAAACCTCCCATAAGAGCTAGTAAAACCATGAAAGCTAAGCACATCAGCAGTTGTCTTAGGTGTTGGCCAATCACGAATAACTCTAACCTTTTCCTCATCAACTGAAATTCCCTTAGCACTAAAAATTTAATCAAGAAACATATTCTAATCTCAGCAAAAGGAACACTTTTTAAAGTTAGCATACAACTGTTGTTCACATAAAACACTTAGAACACTTCTCAAATTATCAATATACTCATATAAGCTTTTACTATAAACAAGAATGTCATCAAGGTAAACAATCACAAATATGCCAATGAAAGCAGGCAAAACATGATTCATTAACCTCATAAAAGTGCTAGGTGCATTGGTTAAACCAAATGACATAACTAACCCCTCATATAAACCATAATTTTTGTTTTGAAATTTGTTTTCCACTCATCTCCCTCACGCATTTTGATGATATCCACTCTTCAAAACAATTTTAGAAAACACACAAGAACCATGAAATTCATCAAGCATATCATCTAATCTAGGAATGAAATGTTGATACTTTACAGTGATTTTATTAATGGCTCGAAAATCAATACACATCCTCCATGTCCCATCCTTTTTAGGCATGAGTGACACTGGAATAGCATAAGGACTCATGCTTTACCTTACATATCCCTTAGCCATAAGTTCCTGCACTTGCCATTAAAGTTCCTTTGTTTCCTCAGGATTGCTTTTATAGGCTAGTTAGTTTGGAATTAAAGCACCAGGTATGAAATTAGTTTGGTATTCTATTCCTCGAATTGGTGGCAAACTACTTGGAACTTCTTCAGAAAACACATCACCAAAATCCTGCAAAAGAGAAAAAAAACAACACTTGGCAAAGAAAAAAATAATGTCGTTAGTGTTGATCAATGCCCCTTTGTACAAAAGCACAAACATAGGCTGTTTAGAATAAAAAGCTCTCTTGACATCACTTTCTTTTACAAAAAAACATCTCTTGTTTTCTCTCTTTCTCTTTTGCAATCACTTGCTCCTTTTTCTTTGTTGTTTTGACATTTTTTATCTTTTCAATCTTTTGCACTCCTTTCTTTCCATTACACTCAATTTCACACTCTTTCACTCTCATTTTTAATTCCCATCTAATCCTCAAACACATGTTGAGTTGTTCATTTTCCCTTTATTGAAAAAGAGTACTGATTATTGAACCCATCATGCATCACACACCAATCAAATTGCCAAGATCTACCTAAAAGAATATGATCAGCTTGCATAGGCACCACATCACATAAAACCTCATCATGATATTTGTCAATACAAATTGAAACCAAAACCTGCTTATCCACGTTCACTTCTCCATTATGATTTAACCATTGAAGAGTATATGGCCTAGGATGCTTAGTGGTATGCATATTCAGTTTTGATACCATCACCTCACCAGCTAAATTAGTGTAACTACGTCCATCTACAATCATGCTACACACTTTTCCTTGAATATGACATCGAGTGTGAAAGATGTTCTCACATTGCATATCATCTTCTTCCTTCTCTTGCACATGTAATGCTTGCCTTGTGACTAAGGCCTCTCTGTCTACTGGATATTGTTCTCCATCACTATCAACATCATTTGGTGGTAATTCATCATCACGTTTACTCTCAAACTCAATGTCTCCATTTCCCATCAAGATCATTATACATCGATTTAGACACTGTGATTCAATGTGCCCCTGCCCAAACACTTAAAACACTTAAAATCTCTATTTCTAGTTTTGAAATCAAAATTAACTTCCTCCTTGCTAGAGCTTACTTCCTTGCTCTTGGAAGACTCAAATTTAGGCTCTTAGAATTATAGTATGCCTTCTCCTCCTTTTTACTCTAATTTTATTCCAAGGGGAACTGTCACTTGAATTATGCCCAATTCGCATGGACCTCTTCCTTTTAAGTTGCTTCTCCACCTTCATGGCCATATGAACCATGTCCTCAAGCTCCACATAATGCTACAACTTAACCACATTAGCTATGTTTCTGTTCAGCTCATGTAAAAATGGTGTCATAGTTGCCTCTCCATCCTCCTCAACATTTGCTCTAATCATGGCAATCTCCATATCTTTATGGTAATCCTCAACACTTTTGCTACCTTGAGTGGGTCCTTGTAACTTTTGATAGAATTCCCTATAGTAATGATTGGGAATGAATCTCTTCCTCATCATAGTCTTCTTTTGTACCCATGTATGAATAGGTCCCTCACAGTTTCTTCTTCTACCTGAAATAATTTCATCCCACTAAATAATTGCATAGTCGGTGAATTCAACAGCTGCAAGCTTGAATTTCTTCTCTTTAGAATAGTTATGACATTCAAAAACCAACTCCACTTTCTTTTCCCACTCTAAATAGGCTTCGGGATCATTCTTCCCTTGAAAAGATGGAATGTTCATCTTGATGCTTCCTAAGTCATGGTCATAGGCATCACGTCTTCCAAAAAATATCCTTCCACCTCTATTATTATTAAATCTGTCCAATAAGTCACCATCATCCAAATCAGCATCATCCCCTCTATTGTCATCATAAGACTAATTGTCATCATATCTCTTTCGCCTTCTAGCATTAGGAACATCATGAACTCTCTCTCTCTGTAAATCTGCAATTTCAGCATCTTGTCTATCCATTCTGTCCCTTATCTCTCCAAACATGATTGTAATGTGCTCAAATTGTTGTTGCATTGCTTTGAGCATGAGGTTGTCACTATTGTCTCCTTCACCAAGAACATCCGTATCTTTGGATGTCATGTTGTAAATTTGTAAGAAAAAAAAAAGCAAATACCTCACCAACACTCCCATACATGTTTCCCTCAAATTAGTGTCACTCAACACTCGTGTTTGCTCTCTTAACTGGCTCTTGATATAATAAGCTCACCATCTTGCCTTTTACCACTCAAACTCAATCTTTAGGCTCTTTAAAGAACTAACCAAATAGAACCAAGATTATTTAACCTGAAGTGACAAACTCACAGGAATGTAACAAATAGGCAGATCTAGAAAGATTGATAAGAACTCATAAAACAGACTAGGAATGACAAACTAATAACAAGTGTTCACTTAATAAGATATTGACTATTGTGCTCAAGAAACAAAAGAACAATATCGTCCTATAGGGATTATGTTTAGTCACCACTAGATTCAATTTAAACTTTGTTTAAGGCTCAATTTCAACCAAAAAAACTGAAAGATAACTAAAACCTAACAAACTAGCAAAGAACAATTAAAGAGGCAATGTACAGGAACTTTTAAACTCAAGACTAACGATTAGGAATCGGTTTTAACCCCTTTTTTTCCATAATATCTTGTTGATTTAATTATGTTTACCCCAAGATATCCCAATGTTTTAGGCACCCTTTCTCAAGATTTAACTAAGTTTCTTATCCAATTTAAATAGTATTAGTTTTGCAATCTCTCAATCTACAAAACATGTCCTAAAAATCCAACAATGAAGTAATCCTTTAGGCAATCAATTAAGTAATTAAGATATCTCTCTAATCAATTAATCAACCCAATATTTATAAGTTTATTGGGTGTCAACTCTCATTACACAACCCAACACAAATTAAACAACTTAATAATTCAATATATTACAAGGTTTAAGTACAACAAATATCATTAACATTCATTCATTAAATCAATAAGATGAGTTCAACAAAATAGTTCAAAAATTACTTCCTACAATATATTTAAGCCACTCATGATGTTAAATAATCCCTCAACTAACATAATATTTATATAAAAAGATAGTAAAAGAGAGGAAGAAATAAAAATTAGTGAATGTGTCACTCTTCTCTTCACTTCCTTATGCTAAAATTTTTTCAAGTTGAGATGTTCTTTCTTAGAAGTGGTTGATGATCTTGATTACTCCATTAAAGAGCCTCCAAAACCTATTTTTATCCTTTTAAGGAAATCTCCTAATTATTGGAAATGATGGTCTTAAGGATTTTGTGCCATTTTATACCTCAAACATCTCAAAAGTCCACTTATCCTCATCTCCTAATCATGGCCATTTTTCTTCTATAAAGGGATCTCACGATCGTGGCACGAGCTTCCTGCTCTTCAGATTAGGCATGCCATCTTTACTTAGATTGATAACATTTTTCTCTTCTTGATCTTTCTACTATTAACTTCTCCTATACACTTTCGATGGTCATTAAATTTTATATATGATTCCTCACATGATTTTCTTACACCCCATAGATTTTCATAATAATATGAGCTCTGTAAGTGTATCTAATGCATCGTCAAAGTCACTTATACCAAAATTGGTTCTTGTTTAAGCTTCTCTTGTTCTTCTCATGAAGCATTCGTAATGGCTTATCATATGGCCTTGAATATTAGTTTGGAACTTCATAACATGATTATATAAGTTCTTAAATTGATCCCACACCTCTTATATCCATAAAAATTCCTCAAAATGCTCACCATCATTCTCTTAAGCCTAAGATAATCATAAAAATCAACATAAGTAATATCTTATTCAAGAGTTAATCAAATGTGCACCTAAATCACATGGAATTACATCTCATTCCTAAGATAATCATTATGAATGATGCTTAGAAGATGTATAATAAGGTATTATCAAACACCTTCACACTTGAACTATTGTTTATTCTCATGTAATGACTTAAATATGTACTCAAAATAACATCAATCAAGAGTTAAAAGTTAATCAAGTAAGAGTAAAAATCAATTAATTCATTTGATTTAACTCACAAATAAAAATTCCTTCATGACAAAACTTTGTTATCACACATAATCATATTGTTAGTAAAGAGGCAATATTTATGCATAATATGAAGCACCTGAGTAGTTTTATATGAATCATCATGAAAAATTAGTCAAGTATGTTTGAGAAAGCATAACATAATACAACTTATAATTGGAGCATTTTTATTTAAAGATCACCTAGCCTTTTGACATGAAGGTGCACGTCTTGTGAGGCACACCCCCCAATTACTTAGCTAAGATACTCTTTTAGCTCACTTAGCCTTTTAACATGAAACTGCACATCTTGTAGGGCGCACTCTTGGTTACTCAAGTAAGTTACCTCACACTAACACCACATCTTGTGAGGCCTACCCCCAATTACCTCAAATATGTATTTCTTTTAAAATCTTAGTGAAAGCAACCTATTTTAACATCACACAAAAAATCATATAAAAGTTCCCTTAAAGCATGACATTATACATATGGGTCCTAAACAATACATGCAAATCACTCATAATTAAAAAGAAAAGAAAAAACTTTAGGTTATAAATCACTAAAAAATTGTTCAATGCTCACACAATCAAAAGCATTGATGAAATTAAAATACTACAGTTAACAATCAACTCCCAATTTTAATCATTATAAGATAAGCCATCCAAATCATTCTCATTAGACTTGAAACATATCAAGTGTGTAAATAAATTAAAAAGCATGCTCAAACTCATTTCCCCCCACATTTAGTCCAAATTGTCCTCAATAAAACTTGACTCCCCTGAATAATGAAGTTCAATCTTTAAGCATAGCTTGAGAGAGTTTATTCCATGTCATATGACTTTAACAAGTTAGAGAAAGGAGATATCTTAGGAGACATTTAAATAAAAACATTCTTCTTCTTCTATTTTTGCTCTCCTCCAAGCATTGAATCAACACCTAACTTTTAAGCGACCATTAAGGACATAAATGATCACCTAAACATCAAGATATTCAAAGAAAAAATCAAAATAAAAAACATAAACAAACAAACATGCATTAACGTGGAAAAACAACTAAGGATAAAAACATGCTAAGTTTAAGGTCTTTAGCTTGACTATGCTTTAATCTTTTTAATAAAATAAAAGGAAAGAAGCTACTCCCCTTTCTTTTAAGGGAAAGTATCTAAGATATAACTTGTCATGATGTCTAATAGCCTTAAATGGGTTTTACTTTAAAGTTTTCCAACCTAAAAGCCTTATGTTTGTAAACTTGAGCCACTTCAGATGATCCTCTCCATTAAGTCTTGAGGGTCTAGCTAATTAGTAATTAAACACTGATTAATCTAGTAATTACAATTAGATTATTGAGGAGAATAATACTTGGTATTCACCATTTTATACTACTTGTTGACGGGGTATGATTGCTTGTGATTGATCTTAAATTAGATTAGACTATAATTAAAGTAGAGTTAGATCACTATAACTTAAACAAAAACATATACCAAGCTTTACTAAAAACATAGCACTCGTATAAAAAATTAGCTCTATATGTGTAATTCATAACAATAACTAAGAAAAGGCATGAATAATCAAGAACTAATCAACACTAACAACTAACCACAACAACTGTACCAAAACACACGACCTAATAATTAATTAATCATTATAATCATTCTAAAACGAGACATCTGAATTAATTAATATTAAAAAATCTTAAGGATTCAAGTGTATAACTAATAGAATATCCTATTCCTTTCTCTCACTCTTAAACTGAATGTGGTCTCCAATGTTAAATAAAAGAAAGAAAATAAAGGAAAGAAAAGAAAAGTTTCATGAAAATATAGGGCTTATTGTACTTTAAAACCGTCCATGCAAACAAAATGAGGAAAAGATTAAGTCATGAAAAGAAGAGTATAAATATCAAAATAATAAAAGTACAAATTGAATCGAAAATAATAGAAAATGAAATCCTCTAGTTCTAAAAAATACTATAAACCTGGATGGCTGAGTTGTCTCCTAACAAGTGTTTCTTTATAATCTTTTAGTTAGATTATATGGTTAGAAAACAATTATACTTATACTACTCTCACAGCTTCTGTTAATTTCATTATAACCAATTTGTCTTACCACAAACTTATTATCCTTCTTACCCCCTAAGCCTGAGGAAGCGCACCATAGCCCAGAAGCTTTTAACCAGATCAAGGGGATGATTGAATTAACAGAATTGGGA